>CM077213.1:35710502-35760502 GCA_039654625.1 Rhinogobio ventralis | reverse complement strand
GATGCGTCAGTGGATATTAGGAGAACATTAAAGTGTGTTTGACCTCGGATGCATGAGAACCTGTTGGAGGAGACGCCAAAACAACATTCGGAGCCTTTAAAATATTAATTTCCAATATATTTTAAAATATACTGATGATAGGTTCCTGCTGGTGTCTATTCCTCATAAGTCATTTCTTTGGGTGTGCTGTTCTTCTGAAACAGTAGCATATTGATACAGTTTGGGATTAAATTACGTCTTCTGATACGCAATGACCAGGATATCCATAGGACATGGATAAGCATATTAATGAAAGTCAACAATGAATCTGTGTTTCAGATCTCAATGCCAACTTTCCCTGTGGTGGTGAAGATCGGACATGCCCATTCTGGAATGGGGAAGGTACCAGTGTTATTTTATTTGTACTATTATAGTTTTTATTAATATTTTGAATTAACTTATGGAATTTCAGAAATACACACTTTTTACCTTGAGACCATGTCTAAGACTGATCTCTACTGTAATAACCTCTCATCTTTCAGCCCATTGATAACATGACAGCATGCTAACGGAGGTTTCCATTGGCAGGTGAAAGTGGACAATCACAGTGACTTCCAGGACATTGCGAGCGTTGTGGCCATCACTCAAACCTACACGACCACAGAGCCTTTCATTGACGCGAAATATGACATCAGGGTCCAGAAGATCGGTTCTGATTATAAAGCTTACATGTGAGTCCAGCAGCACCGACACAATCACATTCTACATTGACAAGCTTGTCAAGATCTTGAACCAAAAAAGAGAGATAAAAACAGCTACTAAGTTCTAAAAAGCAACTTTTTTCCCTTTAGAGTGTGCTTATCATTTGATCTTATCATTGGCAACTACGATGTGTTGACACTTGGCAGGTTTGGTTTGATCAAAACGAACTCTGTGGTTTGCTCTGTGGTCTATCTTGAGGAATCATCGACATCAACTGTCAGGGGTGGGGGCGTGGCCACTTGAGTGACAGGGGGCACCGGGCACCTCAGCTTCACCCACGTCCCGCCTCTTTGCCCATTTTCGGTTATCCGGGAGTGACGCGCGGTGACGATGATGGTGACGGCCCACTTTAGGCTTCAAAACTGCTCTTCAGACACCTACGGGTGACGTCACGGACATTACGTCCATATTTTTTTACAGTCTATGGTGTGAACGCTGCCATCTAAACTCTGGGGCGCACCAAACAAGCAAACCAAGAGCACGGGTGGGTCTCGATCCACTTCCAAATGAACTCTGCTGTGGTTTCACTGGAATATGAACACAACATGGATGCAAATGATCATAAACAGTCTATACATGTTGTGTGCTGCATTCCAGATCTTCTGAAGTCAGACAGTAGTCATTCCTGTGATAATGATTGGCTAAATGTAACGCAGGCTGAATGTGATATTTGCTGTGTGACGTGATCAATGATTTCCACTGACAGGAGAACATCCATCTCTGGAAACTGGAAATCAAACACCGGCTCTGCCATGCTGGAGCAAGTGGCCATGACTGACAAGTGAGTAAGACAGATGAACATCCAGACACACTGAGGCTTTTACTGACTCTGTGAGGTTTGATGCTAAAACAAACCTTTAACAGATACTGTAAAAACAATGTCCTATCAAAATTTGCAATATGGCAACATTTGAAGTCACAAATTAAAATGAAAAGAGTCAATTGCTTTATGGGCAAGGCATCACATGGTTTGGCTCATGAATATTCATGTGCATTAGTTGCCTGATTGGAGATAAAGATTTAAATGTATGATTTACATTGAAGAGTGCTTCATCTGGAAACTGCTTGTTGTGTATCTTTATAAGAGCATGCATTCTAAATCAAAAACATCTTAAAGGCATTTTCTAAATGTCTATTTAACATCTGACGAAAAATGTCTTAGAGACATATTGCACATGAGCAAATTCTTTAAAAAAAAAAAAAAAAACATCTTTAGATGTATTTGTGCTATCAGGGTTGTTAGTATGACGTGTGGTTACAGAGCAGAAAGAACAAGCTCTAGTCAATATAGTGAAGGAGACACAAACTGCACATATGCTGCATTATACACTATATTGCCAAAAGTATTGTGACGCCCCTCCAAATCCCTGAGTTCAGGTGTTCAATCCCTTCATGGCCACAGGTGTATAAATCAAGCACTAGGCATGCAGACGCTTCTACAAACATTAGTGAAAGAATGGGTCGCTCTCAGGAGCTCAGTGAACTCAAGCGTGGTGCCGTGATAGGTTGCTACCTGTGCAATAAGTCCATTCCTGACATTTCCTCACTACTAAATATTCCACGCTCAACTGTTAGTGGGATTATAACAAAGTGGAAGCAATTGGGAACAACAGCAACTCTCGTGTGGCCTTCAGATGAGCTCAAGAACAGTGTGTAGAGAGCTTCATGGAATGGGTTTCCATGGCCGAGCAGCTCATCCAAGCCTTACATCACCAAGAGCAATGCAAAGCGTGGGATGCAGTGGGGTAAAGCACGCCGCCACTGGACTCTAGAGCAGTGAGACGTGTTCTCTGGAGTGACCAATCACGCTTCTCTGTCTGCCAATCCCATGGACGAGTCTGGGTTTGGCGGTGGCCAGGATAACGGGACTTGCCTGACTGCATTGTGCCAAGTGTAAAGTTTGGTGGAGGGGGGATTATGGGGTGGGGTTGTTTTTCAGGGGTTGGGCTTGGCCCCTTAGTTCCAGTGAAAGGAACTCTTAATGCTTCAGCATACCAAGACATTTTGGACAATTTCATGCTCCCAACTTTGTGGGAACAGTTTGGGGACGGCCCCTTCCTGTCCCAACATGACTGCGCTCCAGTGCACAAAGTGTCGGTCCATAAAGACATGGATGAGCGAGTTTGGTGTGGAGGAACTTGACTGGCCTGCACAGAGTCCTGACCTCATCCCGACAGAACACCTTTGGGATGAATTAGAGCGGAGACTGCGAGCCAGGCCTTCTCGTCCAACATCAGTGCCTGACCTCACAAATGCGCTTCTAGAAGAATGGTCAAAGATTCCCATAAACACACTCCTAAACCTTGTGGAAAGCCTTCCCAGAAGAGTTGAAGCTGTTATAGCTGCAAAGGGTGGGCCAACTCCATATGAAACCCTACGGATTAAGAATGGGATGGCATTAAAGTTCATGTGCATATAAAGGCAGGCATCCTAAAACTGTTGGCAATATAGTGCAAATGTACAGTACAGATACATTTCTTCTTAGTTGCTGATTAAATCAATCAAAATTATCTTAGAGAATAACTCACAGACAGAATTTTTGTGTCATTGTGCATCACTGTGCACTAGCATAGGTTTGAAAAATGGTGTATTTTGAATGCAATTTTAGCATCCGCAAAATGCATAAATATATACCTGAGTGTGTGTCTTTGGGAAGTGATCAGAAATGAGTTAAAGCTCCTTCTGTCCTGCAGATATAAGCTGTGGGTGGACACCTGCGCTGATGTCTTCGGAGGTCTGGACATCTGCGCTGTTAAAGCCATACATGGGAAAGATGGGAAGGATTATATCACTGAGGTGAGAGCAAGCGTTCACTCAGGACTAACATTAGCCACCCGACCTCTGTATTGTTGCATGCAAGCTGAGAGTTCAATTCAACGCCAGACAGAAATGTTTAATGAGTATTGTAAGGATTACGAGGAGGCGTTGACCACAGTGAGAGTGTGTTTGTTTTATGAGGTTTTCCAAAAAACACATAAATACATGACAAATCTATTGTTGGGATTCTGAGTCAGACATTGCAATTGTTATTCAGAAACTCTCATGAAAGAGAAGAGCTCGAGGGTTTATAGTCCAAGGACACTCATAGTCTGCAGTAAATTATGTTCTTCCTCAGTGTTTCTGTCTCGTTGTCCAGCACAAATCATGATACATTTACTGGAGAAGCAACATGACTGAAGATATCTGGAAAAAAAAAAGAAAATTAAAGGTGAATTTCAGCGGCATCTAGTGGTGAGGTTGTGAATTGCAGTCACCTAACGCTCACCCCTCCCTTTCGGAGCACATAAGCTGTGTCCCAATGTGAAGACTGCACCCTCCGAAGGCCACATTCGAAGGCCGATTGCGTCACGAAGGCTGCCGCAATTTCAAAGCGACTTCAAAATGCGCCCTCCGTTTCTCAGGCAAAGGAAGGGTACAACAGATGGACCCTTCGCAGCCTACCCTATCCCAGAATTCATAGCACACCGGTGACTACAGGATTTGTATAGACTGGTCTGTATTCCCGTGGCACTCAAACAGATTTCTTGCGGTGCGGTATTACATTTCCCAGTGAAAGACGGTAGCGGCCGGTAACTGGTACTTTGGACGGGAGTGGGCGGTCTGAAAATAGCCCGGCCGCTCCCGTCACAACTGCGCTTGAACGCTTGGTGGCATTCACGCAGTTCCCTGCCCTGAGCAACCTGGCAAGATAAAGTTTCATTTCCCAATTTGAACTTGCATACATGTTATTTCTCAACCATTCTCTCAAGAAGAGGAATCAGTCTGTCCATTCTCTCCCTTTTCACTCTTTCTTTATTCTGCACTTTATTTAAATACGAATTAGAGATCTGAGCGGGGCTGTTTTTTCGTCCCACTCCCGCTATAGGATCTATTCCGTACCCTCCCGCTCACGCTTAAAATTCACTCTGTGTTCACCGCTAGAAGGATTTTATTCCCGACCCAACCGATCCTGCTAAATTCAGATTTCGTTTCCAGAATCTCTCTTTTAAATTTCCCCTACAGAAAGAGAGAGACTGGGGATAACAAATGTAAAATGTTGGCTATACAATCATTTTATTTATTTTTGTCAACACCGTAAAAAATGTCACAGAGAAAAATAGGCTAAATCAAATACGACATCTGTCACTCAAAATTCTAAGCCAAAATACAAATAAACGAAAACTGTTGGCTTACTAGCTATACTGCAAAATAAAGTCTTTTATATGAAGGAATGAAGGAATGAATGAATGAATGAATGAATGAACGACAGTCCATTACTGAAAGTCTCCTCAAAGGCTGAATGTTCTCTCTAAACTCGTGGCCGGGATGCACAGAACAATTTTTCTATATATTTTTCTATATACATTATTTATTTTTTTGTAATGCAAGTTATTTGTAAATGTAACAAAGTAATTGCTGTCCATTGTTTATTTTTTTTTTAATGTATAGGCCTAAGTTAAAAATGAAACAAAGTTATATAGCCTACATTATTGTTTATTTTCGTCATGTAACTTGAATAGGCTAAATAAAAGAGAAGTGATTTTTCTGTACATTGTTTATTTTTGTAATGCAAGTTATAATTTGTACATTAAACAAATTCTTTTATACATATATTTTCTTGTCATGTAAATTAAAATGTGTAAATGAAAATAAATTGGTCTATACATTACTTAAAGTACTTTTTACAACTATTTATACATTATAACTTAAGTTTAACATCAGAAACAACAGAAATTTAAATTAACAGCTAAAACAAGAAAACATTTGTATGTACACTTTCATTGAGCTGAGCGGGAGACGCTGGTGCTGCTGCACCGGGACGGACCCTGGTAAGGTTCTGATAGCGGAAAATCCTCTGGGATGAGTGCATATTTGCGCTCAGTTGTCACACACCTGCTATAGGCCATTTAACGACGCTCGGTTCAGTGTTGCCAAGTCTGGAATTGGGCTACTTTTACACTGTTGCTGTGGGTTGTATAGTCCACAGGTCTAAGTTGTCTTTCCTTTAGCAATATTTCTACCGCCTGCCCCCCGCGTTTTGGTGCATTTTGGCCGTGATTCCGCTACTTTTGATTAGCAATTGGAGGGGTTTTGTTGTGCAGACCTGGCAACCCTGTCCCTCGGTTAGTCCCAATGTCCCAATGTGAGCGCGCAGCCTTCACATTGGGACACAGCTTATAGAGAAGCTACGGTGGCCGACACAGGACAAAGATGTGGTCGTCTGAGACCGCAGAGAGTAGCTAGCACTCTGTAGAGAAATTTGTCCGTTTAGGGCCACTGTAGAAACATGATGGAGCAAAATGGCGGCTTCACTGTAAGGGGACCCGCGGTGTGTGTGGATAGAAACGGCTCATTCTAAGGTAATAAAAACATAACGGTTCATTATGTAAGGTCTTTATACTCCACTGAAAACATAGTTATGTATATTATATTGCATTTCTGTCAATAGATCCTCATAAATACTACACACTGCACCTTTAAGTAAGTTTGTGCTTAAAACAAGAACATATCTGACAATGGAGTCCGAAAAATTATCTTGTTTTCACTTTGAATTAAGTAAGAATATGATAAAGAACATATTTTTTGCAGTGAATAAATTCAATATTTCTCAAAATGAATAAAAACTGTTAATAAATAAATCACTGATTACTGCATGCAAACCTGTAATAATTAAGTATGTCAAATGATACAGTTATACTACAATGCAAAAATACCTTGTGTGATGACAGAGTAAAAGGTCAGTATTGATCATTAAATAATAATATAATCAACAATGCATACAGACACTATGCTCATTTTACTTTGATTATTCTTTTTTTTATTTATGTTTTTTGTGGTAAAATGGTCAATAATCATTATTGTCATTAATATAAAACTCTGTTCTGCATGCATAAGGGAAATGGGTAACACTTTATTTTACAGTGTCTATGTTACATGTATTTACCATAGTAAATTATGCATAATTACATGCAACTAAAACCCTAATCCTATAGTAAGTACACTATAGTAAGTTAATATTACTCAGTACTTAAATATATAATTACACTGTAACAATGGCACCGTAAAATAAAGTTTAACCGGGAATTGTTACTTTAACTTTACTGCATTAATACAAGTAACAGAGTTCAAATCATACAGAGGCGGCAAAGGTTTCTCATTGAAAACAATAGTGTCTCTGGACCATTGGACGAAAACATTCACCCTCACAAACATGCCACAGTCCCAGTGATTTCAGTACGTTCATTCTGATGTGGTAAAATAGACGGTATTTTGACATCATGGAAGGATGTGGTCATGATCGTCTTTCCCCAGTATCACACCACAATGACACAACGCTGAAATCATGTCTACAAGAAAACGGACATCATTCTTCCTTTAGCATAGAAGAGACATTTGCTTATGGCTACAAGTCTATGTCCAAAAAACTGCATGTCAGATGATGATCTTTCATGGTCAAAGCATTGATTTCTCTCATGGAAATGTTTGGCTACATTATGAGAGACATGTTGCTATGGAAACGGTTTTCTATGTTAGCACACAGTGAGTGAGGAGCGGCACATCACAAGCTTCCTCTTGGACTTAATTTATTAGTAAAATTTTGCTAATATTAATAACACAAGCAACATATTAATAACCCAACATGCTCCCTCTTGCATGGGTAAAATTTTAAGATTTTGCTCTGTTTTGCTTCCATAACATGTCTTCTTTCAAAAAGGCTTATCTTAAGGCTAAAGCCTGGGGTAATAACCTTGTTTTAAGAGTTTTACTTACCCCACTGGTAGATCATTTTACTTGTTTTAAGCAAAATGCACTTAAAGTGCACTTTTTTTCCCTATGAAACAAGACTAAATATCTTACGTTATTTTGCTTATTTAGTAAATACTTCTTGATTTAAGAATTTTTTTAATATTTTGAAAAAGTGTGTTTTGGATGTTTTCTGTCCACTATAGTTTTATTGCACTTTATTTGCGTCTGTAGATTCGATTGAGAAATCACTTCAGCCGCTTTACACACAATGAATGTGTCTATTGACAGTATTTACACTGCAAAAAAATGCTTTTCTTATTTAGTATTTTTGCCTTGTTTCCAGTCCAAATACCAAAAAAAGATTTAAATCAAGATGCATTTACTAGATAAGTAAAATGACATAATATATTTTTTCTTGTTTTCTGGGAAAACAAATCAAACTGAAGTGAGTTTTTGCTTAAAACAAGAAAAATAAGAAAATAATAGAAAAATATTGAAATCTTGTTTCTGTCCCAAACAGCTGTAGGAACACCTCTGCATGATTGCATCATGAAGCACGTATAGAATCAGTAGGCAGGTGACGTCATCAACCAGGAAATTATAAAGCACACCTGCACCAAACACATTCAGCTTCTGGAAAGGCTGAAGCAAGACGATCACGGGCATGCAGGGAGTATGGCAGGCTGACGCAGCGTCTCGTTCCCTATTCAGGGAACTAAGGTTACATACATAACCGAGACGTGCCTTTTCAAGGGAACTCGTGCTGCGTCACCGCTGTGGGAACGCTATACCCACATCTCCATAGGAGCCAGATGCCCATCCGTGTGAACATACTACGAATCGAGCACCCGTGCCCCCAGTGTAGAGCTGAGGTCAAGTTCATAGAACCTCACAAAGGTATGCGGTGAGGACCACCTCATAAACAAGTGAAATGGCCTCAACCACCCACTTGCTCATTCTCTGCTTAGATGCCGGGCACCCCTTTCTAGGTGACCCGAAACATACAAACAACTGTTCAGATTTCCTCCACAGGGCAGCTCTGTGGACATCAGCATCCAAAGCCCTCACAGGTCAGAGCAGATTAAGCTTTTCCTGGTCTGACATCTGAAAGGGAGGAGGACAAAAGACTTGCAGAATAACTGGTCTTACAACATTAGTAGGAACCTTAGGAATATATCCCGGCCTTGGATGAAGGCCTTAACCATACCGGGTGCAAATTCCAAACACAAGGGTGCCACTGAAAGAGCTTGAATGTCTCTTGAGAGACGTAATAGCAAGCAAAAAGAGAGTTTTCAGCGTGAGAAATTTCTCAGGAACTTCTTCAATAGGCTTGAAGGGAGCCTCTAAAAGGCCCTGAAACACAATGGCCAAGTCCCAGGCCGGCACCCTAATGCGAACTGCAGGTCTTAACCTCAAAGTGCCACGAAGGAAACAAGTAATAAGAGGGTGTCGCCCCAAAGATACACCACCCAAAGGAGTGTGGTAAGCAGCTAAGGCTGCCACATACACCTTTATTGTGGAGGAGGCTAACCCTGCAGGAAGTCCAGCACTGCACCCACCGGGCAGTTAACTGGGTCCCACTGGTGATTTCCGCACCATGAAGTGAAAAGTTTCCACTTCAAGGCATAAAGTTTTCTTCGTGGAGGGAGCTCTAGACTGTAGAATGGTCTCCACAACCTCAGTTGAGAGACCAGTACTAATGAGCTGGGCCCCCTCAGAGGCCAAGCCCACAGTTTCCACAGCTCTGGGCGAGGATGTAGGATTGACCCTTTCGCCTGAAAAAGTAGGTCTCTCCTGATTGTAATCTCCATTGGAGAGCCGTCAAAGAGACACTATGTCCGAAAACCATATTCGGGCCGGCCAGTACTGGGCTACTAACAACAGACGGGCCCCGTCCCGGCGAACTCTCTCTAGAACTCCCGGAAGCAGAGCAATCGGGGGAAATGCGTACAGGGGCAGCCTCGGACAGCCCCAGAGGAGCTGGATAAATTAGGGAGAACCATAGACGACAGTGAGATGTTTCTGATGATGCGAACAGATCCACCTCTGCCCTACACCGCCATCATCTCCAAGCAATTTATGTGCCAGGACAGAAGATGGTCCTGCCACTGATGATCGCCCCCCAACCTGTGAGGGACGCATCCGTCGTTAGTGTGACGCGACGACAAGGAGCCCCCAACACAGGCCCTTGGGACAGAAACCAAGGCTCTCTCCACATCACCAAGGCACGAAGGCATCGCCGTGTGACCTTGATCATGCGAAAAGGATTTCCCCTCGGGGAAAACCCCTTGGTTCTGAGCCACCACTGCAACGGTGTCATGTACAGCAGGCCACAAGGTATCAGGCCTAACAGTCTCTGAAACTGTTTGAAAGTTAGTGACTGGTCTAGCTTCACCCCTTTCACTAATGAGATAATCGACACAATGCGAGGCGGAGATAGACGAGCCTGCATAGTGATCGAATTCCAAACCACACCCAGATAAGTGGTTCTCTGTGCTAGAGAAAGAACACTTTTCTTTACGTTAATCTTAGCCCCAACTTTTTCATGTGTACGAGAACAACATCTCGATGTTGAACCACCATCTGTGCCAACTGCGCTAAGATCAGCCAGGACACAACCCCCCATCCTAAAATTGGACACAACCCCCATTCTTCTTTGGCATGATGAAGTACCGGCTGTAAAACCCTGACTCCCTGCTAGGAAGAGGGACCCTTTCTATAGTCTCCTTTCGCAGAAGAGTCTGTATTTCTTGAGTCATAACCAGAGCCTGCTCGGGGCCCACCACTATGGGCAGGACCCCGTTGAAACATGGCGGAAAATCTACTAGGGGTATCAGTCTCTTGAGACTGACCTCTGGTATACTTCGAACAGCAAGCGCAGCGTTGAGCTGTTGAGCCCTGTGTGAGGAGCTTGTACTCGGCTTCTGCTACTCCCGCGCAGCAGCAGCTGAGACCTGAGGTTTGCGAGGAAGGAACTGGAGGACCGCCGCCTGTTTCTTTGCCTCCTGAAACCTATCATTGACAGTGCTGACTGCGTCACTGAATAGGCCATCAGGAGAAAGCGGGGCGTCCAGCAGAAAACTCTTATCTTTCTCTTTTATCTCAGTGAGATTCAGCCACAAATGCCTCTCCGTGGCCACTAGGGCTGCCATAGAACGGCCTACTGATCTGGCCGTCTCCTTAGTGGCACGGAGAGCTAAATCAACTGAAGAGCGGAGCTCCTGAATCACATTAGCTCCCACTTCCTCACTTTCCCCCAGGTCTTTAAGCAGGTTGGCTTGATATGCATAGTATACAGGCATGCCGCAGCCTGACCTGTACGCTTTGCCCACCAAAGCAGATGTAGCTCTAAGTGGCTTGGTGGGCAATGTCGGGGCTTTAAGGGTTGATGCTCCTCGATCCTCAGAATCAGCCCATATCCATGCTATTTCAGCCCTACAATACTGCTGTATGTTGAAGTTTGTGGACTGAAAATTCTGGACGATACCGGTCTCTTCCACAACCTCGACACCTCAGTGTGGAGGTCAGTAAAAAACGGTAAGCCCCGACGTGGAGGTCAAATCCATTTGCGATCCCCATGACTGAAGCCGGCGCTCTGCCTCGGCAGCTGAACGCTGAACGCGAGCTGAAGCGCTCTCCTCGAAGAGCGCTCGGCGGGAGCGCAGCGTTCTCATGGGCATGAGATCACAATGAACACAGGCAACCCCCTCGAGAGCTGCCTGAGCGTGCTGCACTCCCATGCAAACAACACACACAGAGGGTGTATCCCCACCCGTTATGAAACTAGGGCAATTTCTGAATTGTTGTTCACTCGCCATAGTGTCTCTTTTTCTTTTATGAGGTGAAAAACTCCTGCCTAGCTCAGACTAAAACACCAACTAAAAGACGAACAAAAACACCAATTTTTGACAGACAATGATTCACACAGAGCGCTTGCTGAAGACACAGAAGCTGAATGTGTTTGGTGCAGGTGTGCTTTATAGTTTCCTGGTTGATGACGTCACCCGCCTATGACGTTCTGTCACTCCATTGGACTGATTTTATACGTGGTGGCGCAGCGTGAGTTCAATTGAAAGGAAAATAATGATGAAAATGTTCTGGAAATGTATATAAATTAGTGTACATTTAACTAGATAATGTCTCATTTGCATATTTAAACATAACATTTCAGAAAACGTCTAATTAATTTTTTTATGCAGTCAATCAACTGGTTTGTGTTATTTAGGGTCCAATTCTCACTATTAACTTTGACTTTTGCCTCAATAAACTTCTAATTTACTGCTTATTAATAGTTGGTAAGGTAGTTTTTGTAGCATTTAAGTTTAGGTATTAAGGGATGTAGAATATGGTCATGCATTAATATGTGCTTTATAAGTACTAATAAACAGCCAATATCCTAGTAATATGCATGATAATATGAACTAGTTAATAGTGGGAATTGAACCCTAAAATAAAGTGTTACCAGTTAATATTGTTTGTGTCTTGGATTCATCCTGTATGCTGAGAACCGCCGCTGCTCTCTTCATGCATTAATGTGTGTGTGTGTGTGTGTGTAGGTGGTGGGCTCTTCGATGCAGCTCATTGGTGAACACCAGCCTGAGGACCGTCAGCTGATCGCCACCATCGTCCTGGCCAAGATGAACCAGGAATCAAACCGCACAGCCGCTCGTTCCCCACAAAGACCTCCGACCACTGCACAACCTGCTCAAGTACGCCATCAAACCCAAATGTTATTGGACTCTATGACACAGAGGGACGGGTTTAGATCCATCTGATGCTTTATTAACATTAACACCACCATCGGGCAAACAGGTGATGAGGAAACAATCATAAACGAGAGAAACAGTCCAAGGAGCAAAACACAAAGTAATGTTAGTTCAGTGCTTAAATAATCACAGGAACAGGAAACAGGTGTGCAGGGAATCCGTCCAGGCACGGGATCATGGGAAATGTAGTTTAGAAGGGAATAGACTAATATTAGCAGAATTCGTAACACTAATACAATGTATATTCTCACTAACACACAAGAATTGTTTGGTGCAACAAATGATATGACAATAAACAAACGTACAGCACAGGATTTTAACACGGGTATTATTATCATTAACTATTAAACACATTTCTGTTAATTGAAATAAACCTGAAATATAATAAAGTTTAAAACTTAAGCTAAATAAAAATGAGAAATGTTGCTTATAAACTAAAAAAAAAGTTTAAAATTATTAAGTGGACATAAATAAAAACTGAAACAAAAAACTAAATAGCAATATTTAAAATTACGTAATGAAATTACCAAAAATGTAACAAAACTAAATATTAATAAAACTAAAATATCACTGCTGTTTACTTTACATACTGCGCTTGAACCTAAAATGACAGTTCACCTAAAAATAAAAATAGTGTTTTATGTTTACTGACCTTCATGTGCTTCCAAACCTCAATGACTTTCTTTATTTTGAAGAGTTTTATTCTCTACAACGGAAGGCGATTGTGTCCGAAACAGTACTGGACCTCGATGACTTTTATTGTACATTCACAGAAAACACACCGGGACATTTTCAAGATCTTTGTGTTCCACAGAAGAAAGAAAGTCGGTTACACTTTATTTTAAGGTGTCATTGTTACAGTGTAATTATACATTTAAGTACTGAGTAATATTAATTAATATGATTAGGGTTTGGTTTAGGGTTAGTTGCATGTAATTATGCATAATTTACTGTTATTACTAAATACATGTAATAGGGGAGAAACTAACGCTTTTTTACTTTCTCGGTTTGTGTAAATCCACTTCAGAGTATTTATTTTCCCCCACATTAATTGCACACATGTCTAGTACAATTATGTGGTTTTGTTTCATTAATACAGTGTGTACTTTTTTCTTGATTTACCCTGAAAGAATAGAAGTGGAGTGTGACAACATGCCCCATAGGTGGGGTAACATGACCGTATGACAGATTAAAATGTTACCTGATATAATAAAAAAATATATATAATACAAACTAAAATATTTTGTCAATAAAATACAATTATTAACTTTTTCATATAAAATAATGGCATTTTTTAATAATTAAAAATAAACCATTTTTTGAGTTCATAGTTCAAAACATAATAATAATGATTGACTCTCAGACTTTATTCACCTCTTTCTCATGGTTTCTCAATAGAATTCATAACAGTATAGAATATAGTATCATAGTTCTAATAGTGACAACATGCCCCGCCTGCTCCACTGGGATTAACCCCGGCTCGTGTCTCCTGCTGTCAGTCAGCATTAAAGAACGATCTCAACTCTTAAATAACAGATATAAGATTACAATAATATCAGATTTGTCTCATTTAAAATAAACACAAAAAATAGAGATGAAAAATTAATTTAAGTAAGACATTTACTTTTGCTATGGTTAAATAAATGTTCAGTGAGATCTTCCAATTTCGGCGCAATTTTTTTCTCTATATAGTGTTGATATGGCAACTAGTAAATACACTAAGTTTGGTCATCCTGGCAAGTGTGGAAAGTGTTAAACCATGTGTGTTAGGTTGTGCCCCGCGCTCTCCTACATGCAACAAGGACACTGTAAAATAAAGTGTTACCAGAAAGTCAAATAGATTTGAATGACGTAAATGATGACATCATATGTGACCCTGGAGCTCAACACCAGTCCTGCGTCTTGAGAAAATCCTTTAAAGTTGTCCAAATGAAGTCCTTAGCTATGCATATTACTACTAATAATATATTTTTGATATATTTAAGGTAGAAAATGTACAAAATATCTTCATGGAACATGATCGTAATATCCTAATGATTTTTTGCATAAAAGAAAAATGTATAATTTTGACCCATACAGTGAATTGTTGGCTATTGCCACAGACACACCCGTGAGACGCACGACTGCTGTTGAGCTGCAGGGGCACAAATGTCATTTTTAGGTGAACTGTTCTCTTAAATTAGCAAAGCACTCTTTGCGTGTAGTGTTGCCCCCTGGTGTGGAATCAGCAGAAATGCGCTCAACATTGACGCTTGAATGTCCAGTAAGACTGAGGAAGGTTTCTTTGTGTGTGTCCACAGAGCGCTGCCTTAAAAGAAAGCCTGACTGACCCCAACAAGACCCTCGGCCAGCGGCCTCCTCCACAAGGTTGTTTACAGTACATTCTCGACTGTAATGGAGTTGCTGTCGGACCAAAACAAGTCCAGGCAAAATGATTTCCTCCGCCACAATTCCAGATAAACGGTTCAGCCCACAATAAAGCGAGCGCTCGGTTCACTGGTGCCGGTTGAGGTTAAGATAGTGACAGACGCAGTAGTTTGAGCTCGTGCTCTTCAGAATCTGCCTTGACTGTGTCGTTTTCCTGTACTACTCACTTTTCTGTCATTGTTCGTTTCTGATGGCTGCATTCGTGTCCTTGTTAGTCGTGTGGTTTCAGGGTCAAGAACAATTCTAACTGTGCCTATAAGTCCAGTGCTGTGGTGTCCGTGTGCTCAATGTGTACTATGAAAGATTTGTACAATTATTTCAGGAAGGGTGGTTCCTTATCGTCTAGCTTTCGAATGTGTGTGTGTGTGTGTGTGTGTGCTAAACATGTGATGTTGTTGTTCTTTATTCTTGTGGTTTTGCATGAGTGATGTCCTCGTGTTCACATCTTAAATGTGTGTTTTTTAAAAATAAGATGCGTTTTTAGTATTTCCAGCATTATTTCTAAAGAGGTGTTGGAAGGAGTTGTTCTTTCTCAAGGTTACCAAGAAGAAGTTCTTTCAGCCTGATGAACTGGTGATAATAACCATGAGGAGCCAAAGACATCTGAAGGATTTCCTAATGAAACCGAATGGCCAGTCGATTTTAGGAATCATCAGGAACGTTCCAGAATAGAATGAGAATAAGTCCGTGACCTCTTGACTGTCAGATTATATTATATATCCTTCCTTCTGAGCAATATATGGAATATAGTCAAAATGGGTGAATCAAGAATATGACGTTAATATTTCACCCCAAAATCAAAGATACAAGAACTTATATTTTGCATAATGAAAATAAAGCCTGTTTTAAAACCATTGAGGTGTTTTGCATTACATTTGTTTGCATTATTTTCATGACATTTAACTGTAATTAGAATATATATATATATATATATATATATATATATATATATATATATATACCACTGTACGTTGTAATGCACGTAATGAGAATCTGATGAGAACCAGAATAATAGGGGAACAAACCTCAAAAGTAAATTGTCTGGATGCGGTACAGTCATGAAAATAATGAAACATTAATGTGGCTTTATTTTCTTTTTGTAAAATATATAGGCTACTCTTTCGATGTTGTAGTAAAATGTGTCCTGGCCATGTTTTTATGACATTCACCCGAATAAGACCGCAAATTTGCAGATCTCTTACAATAATCTTTGACTGTTGTAAAAACTGTTTTGAGGTGCGTCATGAATGCAATGCACTTTTATAGTATTGCTTAGAGGTATTTTCGAAGTACCGCTTTTCAGCCATTCAGTGTTTTTTATGCAAAGACATTCCATTTTAAATGAGCTAATATAGTGCTACAGATTTGACACAACAATGAGCTTTTCCAGTTTTAAACACATAACGCTTGGTGTTCTTGGACAAGAGTGAATATGTATAAGAGAGGGACGTCTGAGGTGTTTTTAGTGTAGTGCCTGTTCTGTATTTTGATGTTTTTAACTGTTTTATCAACATGCAAGATGGTATCTATAACACGTGTTCAGAGTATATGTCCTTATATTGCATGGGAACTGTTAACCTTAAGATCATTTGCATGCATTACCAAAGAGTGGACAAATATTTTTGTGTGTGAAAAGTCTAACTAATGAAATCAATGAATGTACTCATCAAGCATACTGAAAATAATGTCCGCTTGTGAACAATCAGATCTCTATATGCTGTCCCATAGTGTGGTCCGAGTGACTTAAAACCCACTAACTTGGGTTGATCAGGCTTTGCTGCCGCTTTAAATCCAGTACTTGGGTTATACCTGTGATTTTTGTCTGATATAGATCTAGCCTTTCCCCCTCATGTCCAAAGTAATAAAGCTCCCATTTTCCAGACTTACTGTTCTGTGTTACTGAACCTCATTTCAAAATGGAAAACCCTTTATGAAAGACACAAACCTTTCAAAAGGGTCAAATCCCAGTGTATTTTCATTCATAGTGAGATATCGGGAACATTATTTATGCAAACAAGAGACACCTCACTCACAACTAGATCATATCATTATCTCTCATACACAAGAGAACAAATAATCTCCCACATTTCCCTGCTCCCGCATGTATCCCAGTTGTCCTTTATGTTTGGTACCTATCCTAGATTTTGTACAAAACACACAACGAAGTGTATCTGGAGGCAAAACATCCAAATCAAGGCCAGGGGTGAAAACTAAAAGAAACGCTGTCTTTGTTTTAAAGATGGCGCATGCAGCCTCTGGGTCTTGGTTCTTTTGTATGCATGATCTGTTGTTATTACTCTTCACATCCTCACCTATGATTCTTCTGCAAGCTAACCCTCCTGTCTGTTTCATTCTGCTTGTTTGGACTAAAAGCAATTTCCTTTTGCTTTGTGGACATGACTATCCTTACCTTGGGCAATGTCCTTTGTCTGGTTACTTTGGCCAGTCGTGGGGGCGCCTTAATTTTTTATCATAAATCATGTTTCTGGTGCTGGATTTAAAACCTTCTTGCAAGCTTCAGTGTTTACAAAATGTTATAATATGATGACTCTGTTTTGTACTAAACTTAGGGGGGGCAGTGAAACCCCAAGAACCACAGCCTAAGAGCCAAGAGCCTACACCTGAGCCAGTCCCTGCCCAGGAACCAGTGCCCAAAGCAGGCCCTACCCCGACTCTTCCACCCACCACGCAGCAGCCCAAACCCCAGGCACAAGCAGCACCTGAACCCACTCCAGGGAAGCCAACAGACCTGCCCCCGAAACCCCAACCCCCCAAACCCCTGCCCCCAAAGCCTGTGCCCCCAGTTCGGAGGAACTCCAGGCCTCAGATCCAGCCAAAGCCCCAAACCCCACCTCCCACCAAGGCCCACCCAAAAGCCCAACTGGGTGACGCAGATCAGAGTCCTGGTCAAACCCAGCCAGATCCAGTCCCTGCTCAAGAGCAATCGCCAGCCAAGGGTCCTATTAAACCCCCGTCCCCAGCTAAACCCCAGCTCCAGCCTAAACCAGTGCTCAGAGAGCAAGCCAAACCTGAAGGCCGAGCTCAGACTGCTGCTCCATCTGAAGCCCCCTCAGCCCCGGTTAGAGCAACTCCTTCCCCTGCTCCTGCTCCTGCTCCTGCTCCTGCTCCCACCCCGGACCCGGCCCAACCCTCCCAATCCCAGCCTCCTGTGGAGGAACAGCCTGCACCCCAGCAGAAGTCAACCCATCCTCTCTTGAAGTAAGAATCTTTTCACTATTGCTTCAATGCTTGGAGATCATTTGCTGCAAAGTGTGTCCACTTTATTTTGATAGTCCACTTAATACATTCTGCTAACTACAAGTAACTTTTTCAACTACATGTCAACTATCAGTCATTAAAGTTTTAATAGACTGTCTGCTTAAAATCTGCTAACACTTTAATTTGATGCTCCCTAATGCCAAGTTCATTTTAGCCCTGATTTTCATTTGCCGACAGGTTTTGGGAAATCACAGACAAATGCCCGAAATCGGAGCTCGTTCACGCGAGTGACAATCAGGCAGTGTGCATTTTCAAAGATGCGATCAGAGAGAATCGACTCAAAGTCCTGCTGTGTGAAATGTGTTCTGACTGAAAATGACCTACAGCCAATGAGAGAGTAAGATACAGGGCAGCGGGAAGTTCTGCGAGGAGTTATAGACCAGAATATCAGTATTACACATAAGCTTTACAGTTATATCAAACAGAAACAAAGCACAAACATTTGCTTGACAAGCCGCAGCAGCAGCACAGTGCAACATCATCTATTTACCTCCGACTCTCTTTGCAGAACACACAATCCTAGCTCCCTGTTTCTCCACAACCTTTTCCCTTTCGCTGCAAATCAGTGCAGAGACAATTTGGATCGCAAGCTTCTTGTGGGCTATCATTTTTAATAACAATTCTAATCTCGTGCGAGAACTCAGGTCTCACATGCGCATAATCTTGCGTTAGTTCCTTATTACTTCTCGCGTGTGTTTGGGAACCGGACAGAGTTGTCGACGATTCTTCCTATTGTTAAAGTCATGCAATGTGAAAGCCCCGATTCATCGGTCAGTGTGAACACAGCAGACACTAAATGCTAACACAGATACTCGTGCAGTGTGAAAAGAGCTGTGATCTGACGACTTTGAAAATCGTGCAAGGTGAACTCGGCATAACAAACATTCTAATGACTATAGGTGACTTTGCAAATGCATTTCAACTTATTGTACTAACCCTAAAAAATGCTAGGTTGTTTCAACCCAAATCTGGGTCAAATATGGACAAACCCAACCATTGGGTTAAAATTTAAATTTGACCATATTTGACCCAAATTTGGGTTGAAACAACCCAGCATTTTTTTTAGAATACTAATACTAATTTAGAGTTAGTTGGCATGTAATGTCACATAGCCAGACATTCCGACTCATGGCAGAAGGTTTGGATTTCAGAGCAGCTTTCATTGGCCAAGGACCGCCCAGAGGCCGTCTGACTGACATGTAAAGCAACCAATCACATTTCGCTTTGTTCTGCGTCATGTTTAGGGGCATTAAAATCTAACATCGACAAATTTGTGACAAAAACAGACCTTTATTTTGAAGAGTCTGTGCCACAAACTTCACATACTTTTGAAAATCCAGCGTTTAGTTGATCCTGATAAGCGCTAATTGGCACAGATATAAACACAACAGCTATTTCCATAAGGGGTTTTGGCATCTCGGTGGGTTTGTTTCCAGAGGGACCGTTAAAGAACGCGACACACATCCTGTAGAATTCAACCAATCAGATGACGACTTCAAAACTCCTCGAGTGTTTCCCATTTTGTGTGCCTTGTGCATCAGACGTTCAGCCAATGGTCCGTGACTTTTGAGACTAGTTGACATGTATTTGTCAGTATAAAGTCTAAAATGGACTATTGAAATAAAGATTCCATTTCAGCAAGAAACCAGTCTGCAATTCCTAGGGGTGTGTAGTCATTCTCCTGGAGATGCCGGCTAAATCCCATCCCCTTTTTGAATGCTATTCAAAAAGTACGGCCTATGCTGGTGGTGGTAAAATATTAACTTAGTAAGCCAATATGCCAAAGATGAATAAACAATGCAAATCGATTCTCTTGCATAGACATTATATTTTCAAACTCAGCTCCTGGAGGGCCACAATCCTACAGAGTTTAGTTCCGACCCAGCTCCGACAAATCCTGAAGGACTTGATTAGCCGGATCAGGTGTGTTTAATAAGGGTTGACGCTAAACTCTGCAGGACTGTGGCCCTCCATGAAACGAGTTTGGCACCTGCTCTAATCCTAAAGTAGCACAGTATGTGAGTTGGAATCCTTCCTGCAGGATTCAGCTCTGTTCCACCACACCTTCTTTGCACTGAACCCGAATCCTGCGATTGGTCCAGTTCAGAGTTGCAATCTCTGCAGGAAGGTAAATCTCCGTGAGCGGGATTGAGCTCCTCAACCTCAACCTCAACACCCTCATGTTCACTGAAATTAGATGACTGCCCAAATGAATGTGTAACCTCAAGGTTAGATGATCTAATTTTGCTTCTGCTTTGTCCGCTGTTTTGCAGCAAATCCCAGTCTTTGACCAATGCCTTCAACGCCTTTGGCGAGACCTTCCGTTCCACCAACGAGGATGAAACTAAGGCGGAGACCATCCGAAACTTGCGAAAGTCTTTTGCCAGCCTGTTCTCTGACTAACAACAAACTGGGTGACAAAGGGTGGCCAGGGACTCGTCTGACAGATATGCATCCTGGTCTGAGGTTAATTCCATGTAGCTGTGTACATTTAACCCCTCCTCCCAACTCTGCTGTAATTATCCGAGTGTTACTTAAGAAGATTAGCGTGATGTACAGTGATTGTTCTCGCGAGATGTCTACATTTTTGAGTCGAAACACTGGGATTCATATGAGGAGGGGATGGTTCTAAAGCGATCAGGAAGCCGGGGAATGCTGAAGTCGTCTATAACCCCTCGATATTGTAGCTGTATCGTGTTCTCTTTACCCAGAGACAAATATTTGTGACTAGTTTCCCCTGTAGTGTGTGTGCGTGTGTAACTAGTTGGTGTGTTGTAAGCATTAGCCAGTGAGACATTAGTTCAACAGTACCTCGGGATCTTTATAAAAGCACTTTCCTATTCAAGTTTCCTACAATAATCAATGCTTGGACTGGTCGGTTTCAACGCAGAGGTGGGATTTCAGTGGAACGCCTGGTGTTTTAGCGACATAGCTTGCATCCAGCACTTATCAACCTGTCAAGATATTCATGAGTGCCATGTTTATAGTATATCTGCATATTGTATCGTACTGTACGTTTAACATCTCAGGAGTTTAATTTGAATATATGTTTACTCCGGCGTCACACTGTTCATGTTGTGTTTTCTTTGTGCACAGTGATAATGCTTTGCATGACCCGGTGATGATTGTTTCCTCTGTACAAGTGTCAATAAACATGTGGCGCATCATTCCACTGACATACCGTTTGCAGTCTGCCCATTATATGTGCATTCAGCTCAAGCATCGAGTGGCGACTCGTACTGTTATGCATGTATTCGTAACCTTTTGGCAGTATGTGTTTGTTTCTTCACATTTTTAGAACCAAAGGACCCACTGAGTAAGTGCAAAGACCAATGCCCTGGCCATTTGGTTTTCAAAAAAGGAAATTCATGATGTTTTTCTCCTTCAAAATAAACCTTTAATCTCACCTGAGATCATCTTAGAGAATATGAGTTCCCAGAAGGTGGCAGTATGTGACTAATGTTTTTTTGCTAAATGTTAATGGTTGATATATTCAGCCTATGTCATCATATTCCATCCCGCAAGCTAAACGAATCATTGCAAGTCATTTCCACTAATTTGACACAGGACTCAAGAGCTACACAGATCCGATAAATACCTGCAAAACTATAATTCAATATTATTTTCAAAGGGAATGTCTATACGGTTGGTGTCAGTATGTAATTATAATCTTGCTAATGACACTAACATGTAGGGTAGAGTGGGGGAAAACGCCCCCATGGGGTAAAACACACCCATACTGTTTTTCCCAAAATACACTGCTGGGTTAAAAACAACCCAAGTTGGGTTGAAAATGGACAACCCCAGCGATTGGGTTAAATATGTGCTGGGCAGTTTTATTTAACCCAACTTTTGTTTAAAAATTACTATATTAAAAATCAGACACATAATTAATAGAGGCAACAATAATAATCAAAAGGTGAACATTTATTAATAAGCAATTTAATAAATGTTTATTGTTTAATTATTATTCATTAAACTTATTAATAATGTTAATTTCTAACATACTTTGGGTTCATTTTAAGCAAGCAGACATTTTTAAACAATAGTTCAATAGTTTAATAAAACCACCCAGCAGGTTGGGTAAACATTTAACCCAACCGGTTAAAACAACCCAATCGTTGGGTTAAAGCGATACAATCGCTGGGTTTGCCCATTTTCAACCCAACTTGGGATGTTTTTAACCCAGTGTGTAATCACTAGATAAAATCAAGATACGTTTTTGTTGTTGATATGGACTATGTTGAGCAGAGTGATGTAGAAGTTATATTTTAAGAATGACATTCAGTCTGTGGGGTAAAACGCTTCCCACTATCATGATTACTGTAGTCACCATGTTCTGAACATCGCATTCTTTGCTTTTCCATCAAATGTAATCTAACTAGGTGGTTTAATGAAAAGTATTTGGACTTTATATTTAAAGATCACCTCACATTAGCATCAGCTAGCTAGTTAGCCAGCCAGTTAGCATCATATTTTTCAAAAGGGTGCATTAATATTCATATTTATCTACGGTTATTTTGGCTTGTCTTTTTAAATTGCTTTGTCAGAGTGGGGGCTTTTTACCCAATTACATTTTTTGTTAAAATTCTAATAACATGAAAACATTTTTCACACTTGTCATTAGTCACTGAAAACTAGGGTAGCTATTCTAGACACATTTAACTTTTGTTTAACAGAAAAAGTTACACAGTCCTACTACACAAAACCCATTACTCACAACCGCCAGTCATATGACTAATGATGCTATAGACTCTCGTTACGTCACCAATAATCTTTATTGCGCATTATCTAAACTTGTGATGATGTGAAGCAATGATGCAATACACTGTAACATCAAATGATCGCTGTGTCATGGCTATTCCAGTAGATTTCACGAGGCAGAACGATTTATGCCAGAGATTTAGAGGGAAAGTGAGAGAAACTGGCCACTCTGCATCTATTCACTGTTGCAAAATATGATTTGAGTCAACTGTTTGCAAGCTCAGTGCAGCTCGTGCATTTCCACAAGTGAAACTTTCTTTAGAAACATGCATTATAATTGCATCGTCTAACATTCAAAACGAGATTTGGCTAAATGGCACAATAGCAGGTTTTGGTGTAATATCGGTAGCGCGTGTACTTATGGAAAATACTAATTTGGCGTTGATTTCTTTGGCTCTTCCGCGTTTCTCCATGTGTTCCAAAGGTGTTCCAGATGGGAGGAGAAACTGAGTGGCGGTGTCCCACAACACACGGAGCTGCCTAACTAGTCATTTTCACATCTTTTTGAATATTTTGCAATATTTCTCTAATATTTTAAAATATAGTCTTTAAATTACAGAATGCATAGAGTCATCAAATCTGTGTGCAGCGTATTATATTGTTATACGCGTGCAACATTATAGAAGTGCGTGTGTGTGGGGGAGAGAGAGAGAGAGAGAGAGCGCGCATCTAATCCCTCAAAGTGCTGTCTAGGTAGGCAGCTCGCTGTGTTGTGAGACAGCGCCATTAGGTCTGGTTGGCCCGGGCATCTGTGCGCCTTATAGCCTCTCCACGCGCACTGGCTGCCGTGTCTGTATCCTCACCGACCCGAACCTGTTGCGCGCGCCCGGCCAGACGGACAGCAGAGGATAGAAGTCTCTCACGCGTCACCGAACTCCTCCAGAGCCCCCCTACAGGTCAGTGCACTTCCAGACCACCTCTGGTGAGCAGCAGGTGAACACTCAGAGAGCAGCTCTGCGCACTCACGGCACACACACACATGCTGCACAGACGCTTTAGTAGCAGAAAAACATCCTTCACTTTGGGTAAGTGTGAACTAGGAGATTATAATAGCACTTAATGCGAGGAATAAACTGATAAGTGTGTGTGTGTTTAATAGGACAGGTTTTAATTTAGGAACAATTAGGTAAAAGTGATTTTAGTTTAGAGAATGCATCAGCATTTCCAGGAAAGTAATTGAGAGTTAAAGTGAAGAATTTACAGTAAATATTGATTATCACAGAGTGAATGCTGTTGCGTTAGACTGGATTATTTAAATAGGTTAAATTGATAATGATGACAAAATGTGTGCCTGGTGGAAAATGTTGCTAGTTCTTGTCAAAAAATCACCAGATGATTAAAAGAAAAGTGCTAGTTCTGACAAACAAAACAAAACTATTATTAATGTGATCGTTCTCTTGCTGGAGTTGCTATATATGCACAGTATCTTTACTTTCAACTTTATTGTAAACAGACCTCTGCAGAGATTTGATTTTAAACAATAAACTGAGATTTAGATTTCGCAACTTTACCAAAGTGTCCGGTATCAAAGTTTGCAACAGTGTCCTTGTTGCATATGTTACATGCACCACAGGAATAACAGTAAATTGTGCATAATTACATGCAACTAACCCTCAACCAAACCCTAATCCTATAATAAGTACATGTAGTTCATTAATATTTCTTAATACTTTATATAATTACACTGTAACAATGACACCTTAAAATAAAGTCTACGTTTTCTCAGAAGTGACAGTTTTGACTTAATAGAGCCTTTGCCAAACTAAGAATGAGTAGAAGTTCTGTCATGCTTACAAAGAGAAAACAGGATGTTTTTTGTGTTTTTATTTGATTGCTTGAGATTGCACAATATTAATCTGAACTCATTTGTTATCTGCCAAGATGAACTCGTGTGATCGCTCCTCGACGTACAGTAAATGAAGGCTGAGTTTCTACATGTTCTAAGACATGAACTACAGTTGCATATCCATAAAAAAAGAAAAAACTCTAATGTTTGCAGTGTAAGCAGTGCTTAATTCCAGATCTAAAGTCAGATTCTTGTGACAGTCACAATAACTGCTCACGCACAGCGTCTGGCCTGCTGGTATTTTAGGAAATCAAAGAACCGTATAACATTTATGGTGCAAACACAACTTGCGAAATTAATATGAAAGAGGGGTCAGTAAATGTCTGATTCTGCTTTCTGAGGTCAGATTCTTTTGCTTTTGCTTAGTAAACTAATCCTAAAAGTGGGCGAGAACAAAAAAGAAAAGAAAAACAGAAACTGAAAATGGAAATTGAAAAGTTTGTCATTATGCCCGTAAAGGTTGTGTGTTCTTGTGATGTGTGTGTTTGCATATACAGTCCAAAAGTCTAGTGAAAATGCTTGTTTTTTATTTTTATATGCATTTTTCATTAGCAACTTAACATTGTAACAATTAGTAACAAACAGTATAAAGTCTCTTTGATGAAAAGAGCGTGGAAGAAAAAGATCTGTGACCTCTGCTCAGTCGCCTATCTTTGTTTGTTTGTTTTACATCCTAAAACTTTCTTTGTTTAAGTGAGAGTTTGAATCCTATTTTCCATGTGGTTTTGTGTTTGAAAGCTCAGGGAATGTCCAGTATGAGTGAAACACAGATGAGACGGTTATATAACTGACGTGCACCGTGATGGACTTTACACTGTTGTCATAAATGTGAAGTGTGGAAATCGCAGCAGAAACCCTGTTTACACTGATTTTAATGGTAAAACTGCTCGTCACTTTGTGCTGCACTTTGCTCATTTAGTTTTGGTGCACTGAAAACGACCAAAGCACACAGGCTTTACAGTAAAGATTGCTTTTGTGTGTGTGTGTGTGTGTGTGTGTGCGTTCACAGGAGTGGCTGTTTAGTTTCAGCGTAAAGATGATGGATTGTGTCTCTTTTGAAACGGCTCAGATATGCTTTAGTGTGTTATCTTGCACGTGTTCCTACACAGATTGCTGGATTATACAGAAGCATTTACTTCATTAGCGGCCATAAGCCGCACCTAAAGACGCCTCCAGTTCAATGGGCTGGAACTTTAGCTCCGAGAACCAGTTACGGCACCATTGCATGCATGAAGCAGATGCATCTGTGGGTTGCATATGTACATACACGGTGTGTGTGTGTGTGTGTGTATGCTTTACCTCTAGTGTTGATTTACTGGTGTTTATGTTGAAACACTGAGGCTCATGCTCAAAGCTTATGCTTTTTGGTAACACTTTACCTTTATATATAATGCATTATAAAAGTATAAATTATGGCTTGTATGTTCTCATGAATAATCGCAACCGCAGTAAAAATACACTAATTCTTATCTATTCACTGAACACACCCTAATGCATTGAAACACATGACAAACAACCCATTTCAGATATAATGCATTTTAACTTTACTTACAATTAATTTATGAAAAGATATAATGCATTGCAATGTACATTATAAATACCTTTATAATGGATTATACATAATTGACCTGCAAGTTGTCGGAAACACTGGTTAACCTAGTTTTTTTTTTTTGACAATTTCTCACGTATGCTCATGAACATGCCTGTAAAGTTTTGACACACACACACTGATGTGTTGTGGAATGAGTACAAAATGTCTGACGATTTTGATGTTTGCAATTTCAGCTGTACAAGTACAAAATTAATGTATGTTTTATGTCCATTTCTCAACTACCCACTGAGGGTATTTACATTTACATATGCATTAGGCAAACACACAAAAATAAAACTAAAAAATTATAATGAAAAAATGGTTACAATGCTGTTAATATACAGGGTTTCCACGGGTCTTAAAAATATCTTGGAGCAGAAAATCTTAAATTCAGTATCATGGCATTAAATCAGGGCCGTTTGATTTCTGGGATGCAGAAAATGTGGACGGAATCACAGAATCCATTCATAAAAACAGGATTTACTGTATAAAGCAGAATGACACGGGATTGGTCAAATTCTGTATGAATAACTCAACAGTCGGTCCGAACACTTAAAGGGCCAGTTCACCCATTAATGAGAATCCTGTGATCATTTCCTCGCCCTAATGTCGCCCGAACCCGTCAGACTTTCCTTCATCATATAAAGCCATCGAGTCTCTTCAGAACATCTGGAATAATCCGCTCGATCCGTACGGATCAGTTTTACCATCTCTTTATGAACTTTCTGAAGCGTCAGTGGAAGTTGCTTAGACTGTCAATGGAGGACAGAAATCTTTCCCATTTCATTACAAATATCTTCATTTGTGTTCAGAAGACGAACGAGAGTCAGTCACATTTAATCTGACCATTAAAGCAGAAAAATTCAACTATAAAACAATCAAACAGATTTCATAAGGCTGTACATTAAACCGCATGCGCTGCAGAAATGATGTTCTTCCTCAGGATTTTAGTTTTCCAGCACAAACTCAAAACATCCTTAACTCAGGATTCATTAATGACATGCAAAATGAAGAAATGAAGTCTTGTTTTCTGAGGAATTGAACAGAATGAAGAGAGTTTGAGCTTAAAACAAGAACAAATATCTGTCATTGGGTATGAAAATGACTAACATTTGAATGAAGTTGATTTTTATGAACACACTGGCAGATATTTGCTCTTGTTTTAATCATAAAATCACTTTCACAAGATTTCTCATCTCAAACTGTAAGCTGTTTTCTGTAATATTAAGTAATGGAGATCTGTTGGAAATTATGTTCTCAGACTCTGAAGTGTCACTAATACTCAAAAGGTCTTAATTTGCCTTTATAAAACCTGCATAAACCTGAAATAATATTCTTTTTTTTTAGGTAAAAAATAGTTACTAAATCATTTGTTCTCATGTTTTTTGTTGTTGTAATGTGTGAGAAGTATTAATATTAAAGGTTTACAGTTTTTACCTGATTTTTGTTTTTATTTTTCATGAATCCAATTAGGGCCATTTTGACCCGCAACATAAGACTTCGATTTAAGCATCATTTGTTTATTCCCACCTATCAAATGAGCATATGGTTTGCCATCCAGATTTGCAAACAATATTTGTATACTGATATTTCACACGTATGGAAAATGACATTAGAATTCAGAACTTTGTCACATTAAGTCATGTGAACATGAGTGACGATTTTAATGCTTTTCCTTCCTTATCTTAAAGCGACGGAGGCATGATATCCTAGACGGCGAGCTATACGATTTAATTGTGATGAATTCTGTATGCTTTGCGTTTTCGGACTGAATGTTGGTTTTGTGGTTTTGTGAGCGCTTCACACTGATCCGCTCTGCTCGTGTGCCGTGAATATGAGTATACGTTCTTATCTTCTGCTCATTTAATTACAACTATGATGCAATGTGACAATGTCCATAAACAAGTGTGCGATATGAAACGGGTGAAGTCCAGGGATTCTCAGAGATGCGCTCGTATCAGAGACTGTAATTCATACTGTCAGAAGGACACTAAACATTCAGCGCTGAAGGTTTCTGGAAACTAGCTCAAAGTCACTTCCCAGTAGCTCCGTCGGCGCATGTTTTCAGTCATGATGTGACCGAAACTAAACCTCTCCCCCCTTTCCTGTCCATCTCGAGGAACAGGGAAGACCCTTCCTCTCATTTCACGGGATTTGAACGGCGAAGGCCTTGACAGAGAGCATGTTCCTTCCTGATCCGGTTAGGAAGCTCCGCACAACCCTCAGGAGAGCCATCCACCATTAACTCATTCCTATTAAAAGTAATCGGGAGAAAGTTCGTGTCCTTAGATGTTGTGCAAGTCGAAATCCTTCAGAAGCTTCACAATTCAGCTTGGGTTTTGCTCAAGTCCCTCGTGAATGTTTGGCTTTAACATTGGGACAGATTGTTTGTCCTGTACTCAGATGTTTCTGGGGGATTTAGAAACCGTTTCGAGATGAATCTCCAGATGAATCATAGTTTCATGTGTTGGACCCACTGTTAATAATGAGAGCATCAGTGTTTCTGTCTGGTTTTCCGGCAAAAATGTCTAATCATTCTTAAATCAAGATACAGACAAGATATCTGGGGGGGGAAATCGTCAAAATGAAGTGAGTTTGTGCTTAAAACAAGAGCAAATATCTGCCAATGGAGTCAGAAAAATACACTTAATTCAAAGGGAAAACAAGATTAGCAGACTCCATTAGCAGATATTTGCTCTTGTTTTAAGCACAAACAAATATTATTCACATTTAGGATCATAAAAGTGACTTTAAAAATGAATGAATTGCTTAAATCAGCCCACACATATCGGTAATCTTTATTAAGACGGCTGGCAACGTGTAAACAGCCTAATTTGAGTTTTTGCTGTCTGTTTATTAGAAGCACAGTTCGTATCGACGCTCTTCTGTGAAGAGAAGTGGAACCAGTGCAGTTTTGAGTGAGAATGAAGCAACAGGAAGTCATCTGGCTAGCCTTACACCTCATAGCAGGACCACATGACACTTAGCTGTCTGCACTTTTGCTGAGGCTGTGAAGTGTCAAAAAAAATGCTTTAGTTCCTGTTAAATTTAATAGAACCACAGAAATAGCCACTCACTTGCCCATTCGCTCAAGTCAAAAGTTCAGTGTGCCGATCTCACTTCATCAAACCATCGAGGATCTTCCCTCAGGAAAAGCTCTGGCTGTTGAGGGTGAGCTGTCGTGCTGTTTCTGTCTGGTTTTGTTGGATGTGCTTTTATAACATGTCTCGGTTTGTGTTCCTTCAATAACTGTGAATTGAAACTTGTCATATCGTCTGGACAGCTGTCAACCAAAGTGTCAAGACTGTGACAAAATGTTGTCATTAAATTAGTTACAGATCAGTATTTCAAGCAGTCGTTCTTGAAAAATTGTAATAAACTGAATTTCGGAATGATCATTAATTGCTTTGAAGGGAGTGTTCATGCAAAAATGAAAAATCTCATCATTTTTTAAAAAAAAGTTCTAAGAACGTTTTTAAAATGTTATTGTACGTTTCTTCTTGGTTGTTGGAACGTTCAGGAAACATTCCATTGTATCATTCTTCAGACATTACATTTGAGTGTTCACAGAACGTTCTGAAACAAGTTGTTACATTTAAAAAAACATTTCATTCCAGATAACTTTAAACGAACATGCTATTAATGTTACTGGAAGAACGTTGGTCCCACTTTATATTAGGTGGCCTTAACTACTATGTACTTATTGTGTTCATATTGTATTGCAAAACACTTTTGCTGATATTGAGGTGGGATACGGGTAAAGTTAGGGACAGGTGTGGTGGTATGGGTCAGTTTAAGGGTAAAGTTAGGGACAGGTGTGGTGGTATGGGTCAGTTTAAGGGTAAAGTTAGGGACAGGTGTGGTGGTATGGGTCAGTTTAAGGGTAAAGTTAGGGACAGGTGTGGTGTGGGTCAGTTTAAGGGTAAAGTTAGGGACAGGTGTGGTGGTATGGGTCAGTTTAAGGGTAAAGTTAGGGGCAGGTGTGGTGGTGTGGGTCAGTTTAAGGGTAAAGTTAGGGACAGGTGTGGTGGTGTGGGTCAGTTTAAGGGTAAAGTTAGGGGCAGGTGTGGTGGTATGGGTCAGTTTAAGGGTAAAGTTAGGGGCAGGTGTGGTGGTGTGGGTCAGTTTAAGGGTAAAGTTAGGGACAGGTGTGGTGGTGTGGGTCAGTTTAAGGGTAAAGTTAGGGACAGGTGTGGTGGTGTGGGTCAGTTTAAGGGTAAAGTTAGGGGCAGGTGTGGTGGTGTGGGTCAGTTTAAGGGTAAAGTTAGGGACAGGTGTGGTGGTGTGGGTCAGTTTAAGGGTAAAGTTAGGGACAGGTGTGGTGGTGTGGGTCAGTTTAAGGGTAAAGTTAGGGTCAGGTGTGGTGGTATGGGTCAGTTTAAGGGTAGGGTTAGGGACAGGTGTGGTGGTATGGGTCAGTTTAAGGGTAAAGTTAGGGACAGGTGTGGTGGTATGGGTCAGTTTAAGGGTAAAGTTAGGGACAGGTGTGGTGGTATGGGTCAGTTTAAGGGTAAAGTTAGGGACAGGTGTGGTGTGGGTCAGTTTAAGGGTAAAGTTAGGGACAGGTGTGGTGGTATGGGTCAGTTTAAGGGTAAAGTTAGGGGCAGGTGTGGTGGTGTGGGTCAGTTTAAGGGTAAAGTTAGGGACAGGTGTGGTGGTGTGGGTCAGTTTAAGGGTAAAGTTAGGGGCAGGTGTGGTGGTATGGGTCAGTGTAAGGGTAAAGTTAGGGACAGGTGTGGTGGTAGGGGTAAGTTTAAGGGTAAAGTTAGGGACAGGTGTGGTGGTGTGGGTCAGTTTAAGGGTAAAGTTAGGGACAGGTGTGGTGGTGTGGGTCAGTTTAAGGGTAAAGTTAGGGACAGGTGTGGTGGTGTGGGTCAGTTTAAGGGTAAAGTTAGGGGCAGGTGTGGTGGTGTGGGTCAGTTTAAGGGTAAAGTTAGGGACAGGTGTGGTGGTGTGGGTCAGTTTAAGGGTAAAGTTAGGGACAGGTGTGGTGGTGTGGGTCAGTTTAAGGGTAAAGTTAGGGTCAGGTGTGGTGGTGTGGGTCAGTTTAAGGGTAAAGTTAGGGACAGGTGTGGTGGTGTGGGTCAGTTTAAGGGTAAAGTTAGGGTCAGGTGTGGTGGTATGGGTCAGTTTAAGGGTAGGGTTAGGGACAGGTGTGGTGGTATGGGTCAGTTTAAGGGTAAAGTTAGGGACAGGTGTGGTGGTGTGGGTCAGTTTAAGGGTAAAGTTAGGGACAGGTGTGGTGGTATGGGTAAGTTTAAGGGTAAAGTTAGGGGCAGGTGTGGTGGTATGGGTCAGTTTAAGGGTAAAGTTAGGGGCATGTGTGGTGGTGTGGGTCAGTTTAAGGGTAAAGTTAGGGACAGGTGTGGTGGTGTGGGTCAGTTTAAGGGTAAAGTTAGGGTCAGGTGTGGTGGTGTGGGTCAGTTTAAGGGTAGGGTTAGGGACAGGTGTGGTGGTATGGGTCAGTTTAAGGGTAAAGTTAGGGACAGGTGTGGTGGTGTGGGTCAGTTTAAGGGTAAAGTTAGGGACAGGTGTGGTGGTGTGGGTCCGTTTAAGGGTAAAGTTAGGGACAGGTGTGGTGGTGTGGGTCAGTTTAAGGGTAAAGTTAGGGACAGGTGTGGTGGTGTGGGTCAGTTTAAGGGTAAAGTTAGGGACAGGTGTGGTGGTGTGGGTCAGTTTAAGGGTAAAGTTAGGGACAGGTGTGGTGGTGTGGGTCAGTTTAAGGGTAAAGTTAGGGACAGGTGTGGTGGTGTGGGTCAGTTTAAGGGTAAAGTTAGGGACAGGTGTGGTGGTGTGGGTCAGTTTAAGGGTAAAGTTAGGGACAGGTGTGGTGGTGTGGGTCAGTTTAAGGGTAAAGTTAGGGACAGGTGTGGTGGTGTGGGTCAGTTTAAGGGTAAAGTTAGGGACAGGTGAGGTGTGGGTCAGTTTAAGGGTAAAGTTAGGGACAGGTGTGGTGGTGTGGGTCAGTTTAAAGGTAAAGTTAGGGACAGGTGTGGTGGTGTGGGTCAGTTTAAGGGTAAAGTTAGGGTCAGGTGTGGTGGTATGGGTCAGTTTAAGGGTAAAGTTAGGGGCAGGTGTGGTGGTATGGGTCAGTTTAAGGGTAAAGTTAGGGACAGGTGTGGTGGTGTGGGTCAGTTTAAGGGTAAAGTTAGGGACAGGTGTGGTGGTGTGGGTCAGTTTAAGGGTAAAGTTAGAGACAGGTGTGGTGGTGTGGGTCAGTTTAAGGGTAAAGTTAGGGACAGGTGTGGTGGTATGGGTCAGTTTAAGGGTAAAGTTAGGGACAGATGTGGTGGTATTGGTCAGTTTAAGGGTAAAGTTAGGGTCAGGTGTGGTGGTATGGGTCAGTTTAAGTGTAAAGTTAGGGACAGGTGTGGTGGTATGGGTCAGTTTAAGGGTAAAGTTAGGGACAGGTGTGGTGGTGTGGGTCAGTTTAAGGGTAAAATTAGGGACAGGTGTGGTGGTGTGGGTCAGTTTAAGGGTAAAGTTAGGGACAGGTGTGGTGGTGTGGGTCAGTTTAAGGGTAAAGTTAGGGACAGGTGTGGTGGTATGGGTCAGTTTAAGGGTAAAGTTAGGGACAGGTGTGGTGGTGTGGGTCAGTTTAAGGGTAAAGTTAGGGACAGGTGTGGTGGTGTGGGTCAGTTTAAGGGTAAAGTTAGGGACAGGTGTGGTGGTGTGGGTCAGTTTAAGGGTAAAGTTAGGGACAGGTGTGGTGGTGTGGGTCAGTTTAAGGGTAAAGTTAGGCACAGGTGTGGTGGTATGAGTCAGTTTAAGGGTAAAGTTAGGGACAGGTGTGGTGGTGTGGGTCAGTTTAAGGGTAAAGTTAGGGTCAGGTGTGGTGGTATGGGTCAGTTTAAGTGTAAAGTTAGGGACAGGTGTGGTGGTATGGGTCAGTTTAAGGGTAAAGTTAGGGACAGGTGTGGTGGTGTGGGTCAGTTTAAGGGTAAAATTAGGGACAGGTGTGGTGGTGTGGGTCAGTTTAAGGGTAAAGTTAGGGACAGGTGTGGTGGTGTGGGTCAGTTTAAGGGTAAAGTTAGGGACAGGTGTGGTGGTATGGGTCAGTTTAAGGGTAAAGTTAGGGACAGGTGTGGTGGTGTGGGTCAGTTTAAGGGTAAAGTTAGGGACAGGTGTGGTGGTGTGGGTCAGTTTAAGGGTAAAGTTAGGGACAGGTGTGGTGGTGTGGGTCAGTTTAAGGGTAAAGTTAGGGACAGGTGTGGTGGTGTGGGTCAGTTTAAGGGTAAAGTTAGGCACAGGTGTGGTGGTATGAGTCAGTTTAAGGGTAAAGTTAGGGACAGGTGTGGTGGTGTGGGTCAGTTTAAGGGTAAAGTTAGGGTCAGGTGTGGTGGTATGGGTCAGTTTAAGGGTAGGGTTAGGGACAGGTGTGGTGGTGTGGGTCAGTTTAAGGGTAAAGTTAGGGACAGGTGTGGTGGTGTGGGTCAGTTTAAGGGTAAAGTTAGGGACAGGTGTGGTGGTGTGGGTCAGTTTAAGGGTAAAGTTAGGGACAGGTGTGGTGGTGTGGGTCAGTTTAAGGGTAAAGTTAGGTGTAAGGGAAGGGTCAACAGTGTAATGGTAGAACTACAGAAATGAATTACAGATGTCATTACATCCAGGTAATTTTTAAAATGCAAGTACAATGTAAAAACATTAAGTGCATTGTATCAAATGATTAATTTAAATATTAGTACATTGTAGTTAAGGCCACCTAATATAAAGTGGGTCCAAAACGTTTGGGTAACACTTTAGTACGGGGAACACATTCACTATTAACTACGACTTTTGCCTATGTAATATTTAGTAAGGTATTTTTTATACCATTTAAGTTTAGGTATTAAGGGATGTAGAATATGGTCATGCATTAATATGTGCTTTATAAGTACTAATAAATATCTTAGTAATATACATGATAACAAATAACTTAATAGTGAAAACTGGACCCTAAACTGAAGTGTTACCGACGTTTGTTCAGAGAATCTTTCCAGATGGGCTCATGTTGCTCCAAAACTGAACCACTTACTTTCTTCTCCCAAATACGATAAAAAGATATGTTGGCGAATATTGGTAACCAAACCGTTTTGGTTGCTATTGACTTACATTATATGAACAAACAAAAAAAACCTTTCATGTTCCTGTAAGGTTGTAATGACGTGAGGGCGAGTAAATTATGAGTTTTCATTATTTTTGGTGCTTTTCTGAAACATTTCCGTCAGTGCTTTACCGGTCACCATTCATTCATCATAGTCTACGTTTAGAGATTCTATAATGTTATGCATCATAAATACTGATGACTTGCTTTGTTATGCATGAGAACTCAAAGCACTGTGCAGAATTCCCCCGCTGAGCTCATTTGTGAACACGTCAGAAAAATAAATCAGGGTCCACTCGTGCCATGGTGGAGGGATTCATGCCAGCCTACCTGAAATGTGGTCAGAAATGTGCACAACGTGTCACCTGCATCAAAGTGGTACATGCGTGCTTTGCAAAATCAGTAGTAGCCGAGTGGGCGTCCAGACGACTCTACTGTCTGGGTAGAGACTCATAGAGAGAGGGCAGGGGTCAGGAGAGAGCTGAAGCTCAGCGCTGAGGTCAGGAAGTCATGTGTTTCTAAATCTTCTGATCTTTGAGGTTAGGCTGGGTATCCCCCTCCCTCTCTCTCTCTCTCCCCGCCGCCCCGACTCACTCCTCCAGCCTTCTGAGGAAAGAGTTGCATCAGGTGATGCTTGTCTCAACTTCTGTAGATTAAAGGAAATGAAAATTGTTATCCATGCAACCCTTAAACCATTGTTATGATATCTTAGAGAGCAGGTGGCTGATGTAAAGAAGATATGATATGACATGCATAACAGTTGCTGAAATTAAATAATACATAATATTTACTAAATTAGACAAAAAATCGTTTGAACTTGATAAATAAACAGATTTACAGTCAAACCAAAATGTATTCAGACACCTTCAACATTTCCTCACATTTTTGGTTTGACTGTATACCTTAGATGGAACTTATATAAATTATATTAAAGCTCATTTCATACATTCGTGGTTTCATTCACACTCAAAACTGTGACAATGAAAATTAATTGTGAAAATAACCATTTGAACTTGATAAAAAATAAATCTGTAAAATAGATTTATACCTTAGATGGCAACTTCATGATTCTAGTATTTTTCAATATAAATAAAAATGGGCTAACTGTGTGGCATTTTTCCACACTTTAATGTGCCAATGTGAATAGATCTGGATTTAAACTCAAAGAGGCTTGATAGTCTATGCATGACCGGACCGATGTGAGCATTACGGAGCTAAACACTCTCATGTACGTGTGTTTCATCAGCCCAGGCTCATTGGAAAAACGTACCTGTGGCAACATTTTTGCAAAACGCAACATACGCTGCGTCGTGCACATTTAATGACAGTTTCAAAGTGAACTGTACAGCGAGTGGCGTTTTTATTACGTTGGACATATCAACTTTTTTTTTAAGTTCACTTTTTTAAACTGTTCTCTTCAGAAATAATCATAATCAAGTGTCATCTTTGAAAAGAGATCAAACTTCAGTCTGTGATCCAAAGCATTCAAGATGTACAAAGTTTAAGCTGGATATTTAATTTTCAGGTCCACGCTCAAAAAGTGAATAAATGTATTATAAATGCAGCGGAAATATAATTTAGTACCATAAAATCCACTAAAAATGCTATATATTAAATAAAAAATATTATCAAACTAAAATATACATTAATTTAATTTAATTTTTTTTAAAAATCCAGTCACTTTTTGGTGAAAAAGGTTAAAAATGCCAAATATTAATCTACCGATCAGGCATAACATTATGTGAATAACACTGATGATCTCTTCATCACGGCTCCTGTTAGTGGGTGGGATATATTAGGCAGCAAGTGAACATTTTGTCCTCAAAGTTGATGTGTTAGAAGCAGGAAAAATGGGCAAGCGTAAGGATTTGAGCGAGTTTGACAAGGGCCAAATTGTGATGGCTAGACGACTGGGTCAGAGCATCTCCAAAACTGCAGCTCTTGTGGGGTGTTCCCGGTCTGCAGTGGTCAGGATCTATCAAAAGTGCTCCAAGGAAGGAACAGTGGAGAACCGGAGACAGGGTCATGGGCGGCCAAGGCTCATTGATGCACGTGGGGAGCGAAGGCTGGCCCGTGTGGTCCGATCAAACAGACGAGCTACTGGAGCTCAAATTGCTCAAGAAGTTAATGCTGGTTCTGATAGAAAGGTGTCTAGTGGAGTCAGGGCTGTTTTGGCAGCAAACGGGGGACCAACACAATATTAGGTCATAATGTTATGCCTGATCAGTGTATATAAAAAAATATTGTTAGTTAAACTTAAAAAAGTTAGTTAACAAAGGAGATTGGTTTAATAAATAGAAAGTCAAAAAAATATGTTATCTGAATCACATTAATTATCTAAGTTGATTTGACAAAAGATAAAAAGTTGTGATAAATCATGAAAAAAAATGTGGTGTGGCAATATATCGTAGTACTGAGAACATGAAGTGTTTTAGTGTGTGTTGTGTTTCAGGGTAAGAGGAAATGTCTCTAAATCACCAGTACCTTTTCCGTTTCTCTCTGGGTTTTTCTCTGATAGTGTGTTAATAAATGGAAAATTCTGAACAATCTTTACACAGCTCGTTTCAACCAAGCACATTGGTGGTTTATTCACACTCAAAACTGGCGTGTTTTCACATCGTACCATACGCAGAAGGACAATGAGATCCACACCAGGGCTCTCCTATGGCGTTTCTGACAGAAACATTTCCTTTTGTGTTGCACAGAAATAAACAACAGGGTAAATAATAAGAGAAGTTTCATTTTCGGTCATACGTTTGTACCAAAAGGCTTTTGGTTCCATATACTCAAGTTGAGTTCTGCAACATCATACAGAAATACACATCACAGGAGTCTGTGAAAATAAGAGTTGCACCCTTTTATCAGATTTTGAGCCGTGTTATCATTCGTAGAATCACCACTGGGAATGGTTTGAGGAAACAGAAGTCGTTTCTCTCGAAGCCTGGAGGATGAATGTGGCCGAGCAGGTTCTTCTTGTACGTTTTAACGCCGATCGCCTTTCTCCAGTGCCACACGAGGCCTGTGTGACGTCAAGCACTTTACAAATCACATTTGAGCAAACTTGTAAGTGAGCTTTCATATTTTCCTGCCCTCGTAATTCAATTTCATGAATTAAGCAGCTCGTTTATCACTAGAAAAATAACCCATTAAAAAAAACATGAAAGTATTATGCAATCATAAATTTGAGTCAAGAAGCCTTTTATGCAGAACCCCACTGAACGTAGCTATTTTTGGGGATCCGTTAGGCGCTCGTTCTTGCTCGAGGCGTTTTGTCAGAGACATGTGAAAATGTTGTGGCCTCACTCTTTTCTGGCTTGCCGTTTATTTGATGTTCTTAGGAAATATCAGTGAAAAACATCACGGTCCTGTTGCAATCGTGTCCCTGTGGAAAGGATTTCACATAGCAGAGGCTTTGCTTGACTTTCTAACATCAGTCTGTACAATCTGAGTATAACACTGACTTTAGTGTTACAGTGTAATTACACGTTTAAATACTCAGTGATATTAAATAAATACACTGCCTTTTGATCGGTAAGGTAACACTTTATTTTACAGTGTCCTTGTTGCATATGTTACATGTACCATAGCAATAACACGCATAATTACATGCAACTAACCCAAGCCCTAACCCTATAGTAAGTTAATATTACTCAGTACTTTATATAATTACACTGTAACAATGACACCGTAAAATAAAGTGTAACCAGGTTTTTTAATGCTTTCAGAAGTCTCTTCTGCTCACCAAGGCTGTATTATTTTTTTATTAAAAATACAAAAAACAGTAATATTATTAAAATGTACAATAACTGTTTTCTATGTGAATATATATAGTAAAGTGTAATTTTTTCAGCATCATTACTCCAGTCTTCAGAGTCACATGATCCTTCAGAAATCATTCAATATGAGGATTTATGATTATTATCAGTGTTGGAAACAGATTCTTTGATGAATATAAAGTTCAAAAGAAATAGAATCTTTTGTAACATTATAAATGTCACTTTTGATCTATTTAATGCATCCTTGATGAATAAAGGTATGAATTTCTTTAAGCTTATTTTGAGCGGTAGTATAATGTTGCAAAAGCTTTCTATTTCAGATGAATGCTGTTCTTTTGAACTTTATATTCATCAAAGAATCAAACACTGATAATAATCATAAATCCTCATATGAGAGTGATTTCTGAAGGATCATGTGACACTGAAGACTGGAGTAATGATGATGAAAATTTACAGGAATAAATTACATTTTGAAAATATATTCTATTTTACATTTTAATAATATTTCACAATTTTACTGTTTTTTTTTTAATAAAACAAATGCAGCCTTGGTGAGACTTCTTCCAAAAGCATAAAAAATCTTAAACTTTTGAACGGCAGTGTATGTGTACTTACTATAGGGTTAGGGTTTGTCTTAGGGTTAGTTGTAATGTGCAACAAGGACACTGTAAAATAAAGTTAACCGTTTAGTCACCAAAACACAATGTAGTTCTCAACACAGAGAAAAAACAGGTCTGAAACGTCACTGAATCAACCAAAATACAGCAATAAAACCAATAAAACTATGGTACAGATGCGTCTGCCGTTCTTAAACTCCATGTTTTGTCTGACATTCACTGCAAGATCAGACTTGGCTGAAGGACGCGGTCGGTTCACGTGGTGTTTGTTGTCTTTTGTTAAGATACAAGGCATTAACTTGACAATTTGTCATGTATTGTTGCGTTCAACTCGCACGTCATATCAATGCAAACATTTTGGGCCAATGCAACGTGCGCCGACCCCACTGTTTCTCTGAGATTTACGTAATGAGTTCTGGCTGGTGATGAGCTGTAGATATATTCCATATTCACAACGCTACACATCGCAGATAGAGAAACACTGTGGTGTGCAGAAAAAACAATACCGGTTTGACCTTATATTTCGATGGGCTTGTGGTTTTCAACCACTTGAGTCGGAGGAGAAGTGTAGGAGAGTTAAACTAAATTTCTACAAATGGTTTGCCAACTAGAGCAAATGATGTTTACCACATTTCACAACGGGCAAGTTATGAACGGAAACTTTCCTAAGAATAGACAGTTCTTCAGCTCACTATATGAAGAAAAGCTGCTCTCCCTCCAGACTAAAGACAATTGGTCGTGGGGTGATCGTCGGGTCTGATTGGAATGTGTTGGTATTTTTGGGAAGTCATTGGGAAGCTTTCCAAGCTGGAATCCTTCTGAATGTGTTCATGTTTAGCATGAACTGAAAGCTGCTGTTCAAGTCGGCGATGAAAGATTTTTGGGTGTGAAACCTTTACATTTAAAGGCCTTTGTGTCATCCAGACAAGACCAGAACTGCTTAATCTATGTGAACTGTAGGTTTTATCCACGAAAAGCCATTTATTGTTACAGATACTCTACTTTTGTGGAGGAACATGTGGTTTTACACAACCACCGACCTTCATTATATAACACATTTCGCACAAGGTCGATAGAGGAATGAACTGTTTGTGAAGCCATTGATGGGTTAACCATGTTAGACTTCGGTTGATTATCAACTACAATCTTTACTCTGTGGCATTTGCTCTCTGAATCTGTATTGTAGCCTATATTTGGCACGTCTGCCTCGCTCTGAAACCTTACAGAAGAGCCTGTGTCTTAAAAATGAACGAGTAAAAACCATTGGGACACAAACGCACACTAAACCATCCACTTTACTAGGAGGTGACTCTACAAACATTGTAATACAACGCCTACGAGGGATTGGCCGTGCTATTGAGAACAGAAGGAGCCCATCGCTCAGTTTTACAGCCAAACATGTGCTTGAATTAAATACTGAAAATCTGTCATGCATGAACACCTGTAAAATGACGTATATAGAGAGGAACACAGAAGTGAAAGATGACTTGTAAACACAGTAATATATGTACTTTTATGAATATTTTAAAGAGGCCAGTCTTTTCCTGCTTGAATGTTGATTATTCCCCCATATTCTCCATTGTTGCGGCTCCTCTCTTCCCAGTCTGTCAGTAACGCTCTGGGATGTGTTTCCCAAAAGCATCGTTAGCCAACCGTGGTCGCAAGTTTCGTCGTTATCAACATAGTTCAACGAGTCGGTGTTTCCCGAAACCATCGTTCGCAAATTTGTGTGGTTAGAAGCAGAGTTTATTGTTTGCATGACATGTGGACTTAATAAATCCTCATCTTGAGCTGACATTCTGTACAATCTTTTATTTCGAATACATACAAATGTCATTTACGCCGTCTAGTTTGTCAAGAGATTTAAAGTACCGCTTTTGAAGAGTGCGCATGTGCGTACCTGTGATTGAATCTGGAAATAAAGCAAAATAACTGAGAAAAATATGATGCCATGTCTGTAATTTAAAGCAAAGAATCTAGCATGAATTCGATCTCAAACGAATTCAATAAAAGAGGTTAATACTCCACCACCTACGTGACATCATTAACCCAAATTTATGACAATACGGTTTCGGGAAACAGTCGTGACGAGCTAGTTGATTTGTTCAACGATGTATCGCACTATGGTAGTTCAGCAGCGAGTAACGTCGTTGTACGGGAAACGCATCCCTGTTTAGTTCCTGTCTCTATAAAGCCCCTCCTTCTGAAAAGCACACTGTGCTCTGATTGGTCGGCTGGAGCAGTGTGTTGTGATTGGTGTTTGGGAAATGCTCCGCCCCTTACCATAACCGCCAGTTTCAACACACGACTAACTAACTCAACCAGGCCCCGCCCCTTTATTCTGCGTATGAATTATTATAATGAGGAATATTGTGACGTGTTGGTTCCCGGAGGAAAACTCAAGACTACAATGGAGGCGTTTCAGGAGTTCAGGAACACTGACACTGATAGAGAGAATGATTTCTGCACCATTAGGAGACGTGAAAATAATCGTTTTTAAACCGGTTTCCAGAAGACTTTCTAACGGCTGCTGGTGATGCTCAAACAAACATCAGTGTTTTGAAAGCATGCAGCGTTGCGCTTTTCTGGGAAATGCAGAGCAAAACATAGTACGTTCAAACGTTTGGGGTCAGTATACTGTAGCTGTCTCACCATAGTAAGTATTTTAACAGTGAATAAATTACACACTTCGCCTGTCTCTCACCTAATAACCACACTGATGATATGTCAAGTATGTATGAGTAACACTATTTCATGTTTTAGCTGCATTTACACGCTTACTTTTACACTAGCACGTCTTCTGTTGGCCTGATATCTGAGGTGTTAATTCTTCATAAGCGGCAGCGTTTCATGCTGGAGCCCTTTGGCCTGATTTGATGTCTTGATCTCTTTGAATGAACGTTTCCTCTGATGACACTCAAGGTGTTTGCACAATGATTATATCCTGTACAAAACTGTGCATTTGTGTTTATCCGGGACAATACACAATAATTACCATTTACACTATCATATAAATGTGGCAGATTTAGCCAGAATTGATCATTTTCATCTGCCTTCGATGGGCATTGTGCGGACATCTAAATCAAATCACACGGGATAAATCACGAAACATATTAAATCAAGCAGCAAAGCTAATAAAATAAATGTTTACATTGTAATTTGACATTTGATTTTAAAACAGCAGTAAGTATATTCCAGTCATTGATTGCTGTGTAAGCAAAATTACTATGACTTTACCATGGTAAATTATCAGGTAACACTTTATTTGACAGTGTCCTTGTTGCATATATTACATGTATTTACCATAGTAATAACAGTAAATTATGCATAATTACATGCAACTAACCCTCAACCAAACCCTAATCCTATAGTAAGTACATGTTGTTAATTAATATTACTCAGTACTTAAATATATAATTACACTGTAACAATGACACCTTAAAATAAAGTCTAACTAATTATCATAATCAATACAGTTAGGGTTAATACTGTAACATAAATTAATAACATTTAAACATTTAAATAATAAATAACACTTATAATAACACTTAAATAAAATTATGCTTAATTACAAGCAACTAACACTAAACCAAAACCCATAGTAAGTGCATGTAGTAAATTAATATTATGCTGTTCTTATTTGTGTAAATACACTGTAACAACTGTAATTTTGTTTGTTAATTTTTTATTTAGTTTATTACACTGTAAAATCAAAGTTAGACTTACTTTAAAAAAGCATGTTGTGCTGACAAATGCTTAGTTAGTATAGTTCACTTACACAAGAGCTCTAGTAACTAAAAAAGAACTGAGAGTACTCAATAATTTATTTAAAATAAAATTGAATTGTTACCCTTGTTTTGTTTTGCATGCTTAATGTTTACTGTGTGACTCAAGCATGATCGATTGCAAGATATTGTCACAAACATAGAGGGATTATATCAACACAATCAAAAGGTTCACAAGGTGTTTGTGACGTAAATGTTAGCAACAAAATTTTAAAAGATCATTATTTGACATATAGTTATGTTATACATCATACACACACACACACACACACACACACACACACACACACACACACACACACACACACACACACACACACACACATATATATATATATATATATAAAATACTTCCCTTCCTTTAAAACCAAATAACTGTGATTTCTTGTTGCATCACTGCATCAATAGGAAGAGAATTACAATAATATAAATGAAGTTCAAGTGCCCAACCAAAGGGAACACTGATCACCATAATGGTGACTTCAAACTAAAACATTTTATGAAAATCAACATCAGTTTATGAAGTCGGCTTATGTGATGTTCTCTTACATTTTTCAGTTGTATTGACAATTGAACATTCAAGATGACTTTGGGAAATGAGTGAATGCAAACAGAGGAAGAAGTGGAGGACATGAGGGAAAAGTCTATTGAGAATTGTCCCGCCTCAAAAACATTTTTTGCTTGACAAAATGGCACGCAAACCAATCCATTATTCTTAACTTGGGTTTTCTGAGTAAACAAGGGATAGTATGTGAATAGTACAGATTTTTACAATTAAGTTAAGACATTAAGTAAAGTTAACTCATTTAGAATCACTGTTGGATTTGACAGTGTTGGGGAAGTTACTTTACTCTTTACTTGAAAAAAGTAATCTGATTACATGACCCGCGTTACCCTGTTAGTGATGTCTTTTAAAAATATGCATCATATTTTCTGAAAAACACAAGAAAAAATAATTAAAACCCACCATAATTTCTGCAGTTAGTAAAGCTGGTCAGTGTGTTCTGCACATTAAGGCAAAATACTATATTTTTTTCCATGGGGAGTGTTAGACAAACTAAACAAAACTATGATTTTCACTTTAAAAACATCCCACAGTCATTTCCAGTGTAGTGTACAGTGCATATGAAAAGGATTCACAGCGCTTCACTTTTTCCACATTTTGTTATCTTATTCCAAAATGGATTAAATTCATAAATTCCTCAATTCTACAAACAATACCCCATAATGACAGCGTGAAAGAAGTTTGTTTGAAATCTTTGCAAATTTAGTAAAAATTAAAAATTAAAAAATCACATGTACAGAAGTATTCACAGCCTTTGCCATGACACTCAAAATTGAGCTCAGGTGCTCGTGTTTCCACTGATCATAATTGAGATGTTTCTACAGCTTGATTGGAGTCCACCTGTGGTAAATTCAGCTGATTGGACATGATTTGGAAAGGCACACACCTGTCTATATAAGGTCCCACAGTTAGCAGTGCATGTCAGAGCACAAACCAAGCCATGAAGTCCAAAGGATTGTCTGTGGACCTCCGAGACAGGATTGTATGGAGGCACAGATCTGAGGAGTGGTGCAGAAACATTTCTGCAGCATTGAAGGTCCCAATGAGCACCGTGGCCTCCATCATCTGTAAATGGAAGAAGTTTGGAACCACCAGGACTCTTCCTAGAGCTGGCCACCCGGCCAAACAGAACGATCGGGAGAGAAGGACCTTAGTCACGGAGGTGACCAAGAACCCGATGGTCACTCTGACAGAGCTCCAGCATTTCTCTGTGGAGAGAGGAGAACCTTCCAGAAGAACTACCATCTCTGCAGCTCTCCATCAATCAGGCCTGTGTGGAAGAGTGGCCAGACGGAAGCCACTCCTCAGGAAAAGGCACATAACAGCCCACCTGAAGGACTCTCAGACCACGAGAAACAAAATGTTCTAGTCTGATGAAACGAAGATTGAACTCTTTGGCCTGAATGGCAAGCGTCATGTCTGGAGGAAACCAGTCACCGCTCATCACCTGGCCAATACCATCCCTACAGTGAAGCATGGTGGTGGCAGCATCATGCTGTGGGGATGTTTTTCAGTGGCAGGTAATGGGAGACTAGTCAGGATCGAGGAAACGATGAATGCAGCAATGTACAGAGACATCCTTGATGAAAACCTGCTCCAGAGCGCTCTAGACCTCAGACTGGGGTGAAGGTTCATCTTCCAACAGGACAACAACCCTAAGCCAAGATAACAAAGAAGTAGCTACAGGACAACTCTGTGAATGTCCTTGAGTGGTCCAGCCATAGCCCAGACTTTAACCCGATTGAACATCTCTGGAGAGACGCTTCCCATCCAACCTGATGGAGCTTGAGAGGTCCTGCAAAGAAGAACGGGAGAAACTGCCCAAAAATAGGTGTGCCAAGCTTTAGCATCAAACTCAAAAAGACTTAAGGCTGTAATTGGTGCCAAAGGTGCTTCAACAAAGTATTGAGCAAAGGCTGTGAATACTTTTAATACTTAATTTTTAGCGTTAGTGCTAATGCTTTGCAAAGAATTCAAATAAACTTTTTTCACGGTGTCATTATGTGTTATTGTTTGTAGAATTAAGGGCAAAAAATAATTTGGAATAAGGCTGTAACATAACAAAATGTGGACAAAGTGAAGCGCTGTGAATACTTTCTGGATGCACTGTATATTGTATTTTGGCCAAAATCAAAAAAGCAGTGACGCACAAACATGATGTAGCTTGGGAAAACACAGTGGGCTGAGAATGATCTTGGAAATCCTGTTGTGTGTTGATGTTGTTGATGTTCTTTCTAAAACACAGATTTGCCTTTGGCCTCATTCTGCAGTGGCTCTCTCTTTGGCAGATATGGTGGACACGCAGACGTTTGCCTGGCCCGTGGGATTCGGCCTGAGCGCTCTGGAACTGGACGAACTGGACGACAGCTCGCACTCGCTGGACATGAAACCCTTCTCCACGCTGGACTACACCACCATATCCGGCATCGAGTATGAGCCGAGTCCGCCGCAGAGCGAGACGCCGCACATGATGGATCTGACTCACATGTACAACTACAGGACGCAGGAGAACTACAGGATGCAGGAGAGCATCTACAGAGCTCATGAGAGCAGCTACACTGCAGAGGAGAGCGGATACAGAGCACACCAGTCACAGAGTAATGCCATCCTTACCAAAACACTTGTGAGACGTTAAAGGGATAGTTCACTCAAACAAGACAACTGTCTTCATTTACACTAACTCGACAAAGTCTGGAATAATTAAGATTTGTTTCAAAGTGTTTGAAAGAGTCTCTTCTGCTCACCAAGGCTGTGTTTATCTGATCATAACTACAGTAAAACAGTGAAATATTCCTCCAGTGTGAATCAGCTGTTCTCTATGTGAATATATAGTAAAGTGTAATTTATTCCTGTGATCAAAGCTGAATTTATCATCATTACTCCAGTCTTCAGTGTCACATGATCCTTCACAAATCATTCAATATGAGGATTTGATGCTCAACAAACATTTATGATTATTATCAGTCATATTTTTGTTTTCAGGATTCTTTGATGAATATAAAGTTCAAAAGAACAGCATTTAGTTTGAAATAGAATCTTTCGTAACATTATAAATGTCTTTACTATCACTTTTGATCAGTTTAATGCATCCTCACTAAATAAAAGTATTTGTTTTCGACACTGATAATAATCATAAAGGATATACAGGAATAAATTACATTTTAAAATATATTCACATAGAAAACAGCTGTTTTACACTGGAGTAATATTAAAGTATTTTTGATCAAATAAATGCAGCCTTGGTGAGCAGAAGAGACTCTTTTAAAAACACTCTGTGTATTTTTAATTATTGAGTGAACTGTTCATTTAACTCTTTTAGTTTTCCCGTTATAAATGACAATACAAATAAGCAGCAGTTTAATAAATGTGCTTTGATTAGACTCTTATCTTGCTCCCTTTGCTCCGTTTCAGACTCGATCAAACTTGAACCCGAGTCTCCTCCGCAGTTTGCCGAGAACAGCCTGCCGTTTTCCAAAGCTCACGAGGATCCGTCCGCCTCAGTGCTGAACATCGAGTGTCGTGTGTGTGGAGACAAGGCCTCGGGCTTCCATTACGGCGTTCATGCCTGCGAGGGCTGCAAGGTACGGCCTCAACTTCTCTCACTCTTAAAGGGATAGTTCACTTAAAAATGAAAACTCTGTATCATTTACTTCGCCCTCGAGTCGTTCCAATCCCATAAGACCTTCGTTCATCCTCAGAACACAAATGAAGATCTTTTGAATGAAATCTGAGAGCTTTCTCTCCCTTCATTGATGCTTCAAAAAGTTCATAAAGAGATCTTTAAACTAATAAGAATTTAGCAGTTTAGGTTATTCCTTTTCACTGTGAGCCTGAGATATGGAAGTGTTGTTGTTAAAACGTGTCTAACCCAGTCACACACTCACCAATCAACAAAAACATTTTAGATTTAGACCTTAGATTTTATCACACCGACTCTGCAGTAAAATCTGTGACACTGCAACACGCATATATATATATATATATATATATAATTTCTAGAGAGAATTACAATAATATAAATGAAGTTCAAGTGCCCAACCAAAGGGAACACTGATCACCATAATGGTGACTTCAAACAAATACGTTTTATGAAAATCAACATCAGTTTATGAAGTCGGCTTATGTGATGTTCTCTTACATTTTTCAGTTGTATTGACAATTGAACATTCAAGATGACTTTGGGAAATGAGTGAATGCAAACAGAGGAAGAAGTGGAGGACATGAGGGAAAAGTCTATTGAGAATTGTCCCGCCTCAAAAACTTTTTTTGCTTGACAAAATGGCACGCAAACCAATCCATTATTCTTAACTTGGGTTTTCTGAGTGAACAAGGCATAGTATGTGAATAGTACAGATTTTTACAATTAAGTTAAGACATTAAGTAAAGTTATTTTGGATTTTACAGTGCACAATCCCGCAGGAGCAGCCGGAGCTCAGCCTCGCTCAAGGGATCCTGTGGTGTTCAAACTCACCACTTTTCACTTTCCAGCTCAGATCTTTAACCAGCACACCACAGCACCCACACACACACGTGCGCGCGTTTGATAAAGAAGAGCTGTGAACAATCAGATGCATTAATACCCTGAAGAAGTGAGGCTTTAAATTTAGAACATTAAATTCATTCTCAGACATGCAGATAAGGGCTGAAAATGCCCTGCCTGATGCACCTAAATATGTCTGTCACTTCAACCGCAAACCCTCGGCAAGTTTCCACTCTGGCAGAAATATGTATGGGCAGAAAGATATGTCTCAATAAGAATAATCATTTGAGTGGGTGACCCAGACATCTCAGGTGCTCACATCTCCCACACACTGTGGTTTTGATGATACATCTCACAGAAACTTAAAAAGAGCTCCACATACGCGCTTAACACTGTCTTTAAACAAATGTATTATATACGCTACCGTTCAAACGTTTGGGGTCAGTCGGTTTTTAATACTTTTATTCATCGAAGGGCGCATTAAACTGACATTTATAATGTTACAAAATATTCTAGTTCAAATAAATGCTGTTCTTTTGATCTTTCTGTTCATCAAAGAATCCTGAGAAATAAAATCTATGACTATTTCCACAAATATATGAACTGTTTTCAACACTGATAATAATCATAAATGTTTGTTGATCATCAAATCCTCATATTGAATGATTTGTGAAGGGTCATGTGACACTGAAGACTGGAGTAATGATGATAAATTCCGCTTTGATCACAGGAATACATTACACTTTACTATATATTCACATAGAGAACAGCTGCTTTACACTGGAGGAATTTCACAATTTTTAAATCTATTTTTGATCAAATAAATCTTCTGAACGCTAGTGTAGATACCATCACGGCAAACATTTATGAAAAGCGTTGATGTGACAAGTTTGCAACAGGATGATCCTTTAAAAAAATGCAAATCTGGTGGCTAACCACATCCCCGCTCGATGAGCTGCTTTCTCTGTAGAATCAAAGGACTTCGCCAGAACTGCTTTATGTGTGTTTGTCTGAAAAACACATTTCGGAACGTACTAAATTTGGGATGTTCCTACTATGGCTTTACTAAAAATGGTCCGACCACAAGAGAAGCTGGTATTGTTCCATGGCCCCGTCACTTAACAATGCTTAAAGATGAGTTCAGCCAACCAGGTTAACTCATTTATTGTTTAACAATACAAAGCCATGGTGTTGCACCTTACTATATATATTTTTGGCCTACAGTGTTTCTAAATTTAAAAGTGGAGTGATCGAGAGGCAGAGTAAATGCATGAAAAACATCCTCTTTTAAAGGCTCTTTCCTGTGTGCATAGTTCTCACATCGCTATGTATTTTTTTACATACTAAAAATACTGCATGGAGCGGCTCTTTGACTACACAAGTATATGAAAATGTCTACCAAAAATAGATAGTCAACGTCTTTTTGCACCCTGTATTGTTTCCACTTTAAACACACGATGGAAATCTGCTCTTCTGCTCTCTTTTAAACGCTGGTTTAGAAGCGTATTCGTCGTTGCGCATGGGTTTTCATAATATTTGCACATGCATTCTCCACTTATTAATGACCTTGTGTCAAGACTAAGACTAACAAGAATTGTTTTCTGGCCAAAGTCCAAAGCAGGCCGTTCTTGTCTGTCCTAATGATATATGATTTAGATAAAAGCCTGCTATAATGAGAGCGCAGGTTATCTTTGGGTGCGTAATGACTCGAGTGGCATGTTTGAATGAAAATCTCTCAAAGGGCCACTAGATTAAATCATAACTAACAACCCAGCATGGATTTAAAGCATTTCTGACTTGATGTAGATAAAGTTAGCAGAATAGTACAAATCTTTCATTATCAATCCATATTAGTTTCTTTTGTGACTACAGGTCGCTCTTTGACATGTGACAAATGGGATCTGAAGCTTTCGAGCTTCAAAAAGAATCTGAAAATAAAGGGGTTTTCGCAGTGATGCCAGAGAAGAACCAGTTTTGGTTCCTCAACCTTTCAGTGATCAGTTCTTAAAAGAACCATGAAGAGCATTTGAATAATCTGAAGAATTCTTCACGGAACCAATAAAGAAGTCATCCAGGAACTTTGTGTGAGCAACAGAATTCATGTTAACGGCTGCGACCTCATCACTGAACTCCAGAACGGGATCATTTTTATTTCTGTTTTAGTTGGAGTTATTTTAGTACATCAAGTTAATTTTATTTCAGTTAACATTTATTTTGTTTAAAGCAACAAAAATGTGTTTTTTTCATGGTTTTAGTTTTATTTTCTGTTAACCCTGTATGGTGTGCTTTTTGAAGATTGGACGCTTCAGTCCCCATTCATTATAAGTGAATGGAAAAGAGCAGCCAGTACGTTTTTCCAGATTTGTCCTTTTAAGTTCCATGGGAGTATGCATTGATTTGGAATGACATGACAGTGAATAAATGATGACAGAATTTTCATTTTTGGGTGAACTTTTCCTTTAAAGGTACACAATGTAACTTTTGCCCCTCTAGCGGTTAAAAAACAAAACTGCATGCATTCGGCTCTATGCGAATGAATATGTTTCTCCTGCTGCTC
>CM077213.1:35683002-35695502 GCA_039654625.1 Rhinogobio ventralis | reverse complement strand
TCTTTCTTTCTTCAGTCGAAAAGAAATGAAATTTTTTGAGGAAAACATTTCTCCTCATAATGGACTTCAATGTGAACCAACGGCTGAAGGTCCAAATCAATGCAGTTTCAGAGGAAGGGCTTCAGAGGCTCTGATGATCCCAGAGGAATAGGGTCTGATCCAGACAAACCATCCGCTGTTTTCTAAAAATAAACATTTATATGCTTTTATAAACGCATCATTATATTAAACTGCAAACACATGAGGAGAGTCTCATGAAAAGCCCACGAATTGCAGATCAACATGTTACTACATTTCTCTCCGAAACGGTAGGAAATGAAACTGAATGTGGAGGACATGAACTGTGACAGGATGATTGACAGGGCAGTTAAACAGTGACAGGATGCACGTAACTAAGCAACAGAGCTGTCCGTTAAAAAAGACGAAGTAGTATGTCCCAAAGCTTGCCTACACACTCAAAAGTATCTACTTTTTCTTCACAAAAAGTCTTGTTCTTTAGTTAATTATTACATCTAGAATCAGAGAGTGTCTCTGTGTATCTGATGAGTAAATGTTAAGATGTGCTCTTGAACAGAAATTTAAATATTGTGATTGTCTGCAAACACATAAGAACTGATAAAACTGTGCTAAATGTCTAAAATGATGATATTAATACACTGAATATATTTTCAAACCACACTGATTATTGGGTCAATACAAATATATTACAGAAAAAGATTCTTCCTACTTCAAGATTTCATGTTTAATTCAGTAATTAAGTACTGAAGCTTACTAGCAGCTTATGAGTGAACATTGTTTGAAATGTGCTTAGCGTAAGGCATAAACACTCAATTTTCTATATTAGTGTCAGAATAAAAACACTGAAGAATGTTGGAATCGGTCATAATGACCTGCGCTAACATACTGAAGGACTGAAAACAAACTCCCACACACATCCCCACAGACCCGAGACGTTAAGCAAAGACCGCCAACATGATGGATCTGGGATTTGGGGGTTTTCAACTGTCTGTTTGTTTGCTTTTTTCCCAGCCATTCGTTTTGGTCGAATGCCCCAAGCCGAGAAGGAGAAGCTCTTGGCCGAGTTCTCCACTGACATAGACCACATGCACCCGGAGTCGGCTGATCTCAGAGCCCTGGCCAGACATCTGTACGAGACCTATCTCAAGTACTTCCCCCTGACCAAAGCCAAGGCCAGAGCCATACTCTCAGGGAAGACCAGCGACAATGCCGTGAGTCTGGAGCCTTCCATTACATGTGTTCTTGTGTTGTGTTTGAGCTCTACTAGAGCAGGTTTTCCTGCTTGAATGTTGATTATTCCTCATATTCTCCATTGTTGCGGCTCCTCTCTTCCCAGTCTGTCAGTAACTCTGTTTAGTTCCTGTCTCTATGAAGCCCCGCCTTCTGAAAAGCACACTGTGCTCTGATTGGTCGGCTGGAGCAGTGTGTTGTGATTGGTGTTTGGGAAATGCCCTGCCCTGTACCATAACCGCCAGTTTCAACACACGACTAACTAACTCAACCAGGCCCCGCCCCTTTATTCTGCATATGAATTATTATAGTGAGGAATATTGTGACGTGTTGGTTCCCGGAGGAAAACTCAAGACTACAATGGAGGCGTTTCAGGAGTTCAGGAACACTGACACTGATAGAGAGAAGAACTGGAGCATCACACCAAGGCCGTAACCATGTCTTGAACATTGGGGGGGGACCAATTTTTTATAAAGCCTATAAAAACAGAACAGTGAAGAAAATTCTATTAGGAAAATAATCATTTTGAACTATTTGCAAATAATATTTGCATTAAAATATGCACATGTACTTTTATTTGTATGCCTAAAATGAAAATGACATGAGTAGTTTGCGTCGGTCTGGATGTTACTGTCGCACAGCAGTTCACATGTATTAAATATATCGCTTGCCTCACTTTATTTTCAACGTTAAACTGACGCTTTAGTGTTAATTACGTTAACGAAAATATGAAGAAAAATGTTCGTTGACGACCTTTTTTTCCATGACTAAGACGAGATGAAGACGATAAAGCGCTAACTGTGACTATATCAACATGCAATATCGTTCGAGACTAAAATCACAATTGGAAGAGGAGCGTTCGAGTGTTCATGCTTGCGGTTGCCAGATTTCAATCATTCAAATCACCCAATCAGAGCTTTTCTGTCAAAAGAACACGTATAGGTGAAAGCGCAACAATTCTGATGAAATGTTAAAATAAATTTCTTAAAAGACAGTATCGTTGTGATTATAATTTTGAGCAAAATAATTGGGATTATCAATACAACATGACGAAAATGTGACTAAAACTTGACTAAACAAAAACAGGACAAGGTTGACTAAATATGATAAAAACACAAGACTAAGACTTACTATGCGAGTAGGTACTACATTTGAATTTGAGCGAACTTCGCGACCGTTAAAAAAGTATGTTCTATATAGTATGAATGTAATCCGGACGTACTACATCCTCCATGGTGTCGTTATCATGTGACCTACCAGCGTCAGCGTCCCTTCACCTCCATTCGTAAATCCTCTCAAAGTCATCCGGGCACCTTTCGCCTACGTATTCGATTTCGGACGCAGCTTGAGACTAAATAAAAAAAATAGCTGACGAAATTAACACAACTTCACACTGGAATTTATGCTCTGCTTCTTTGACTGGTAAACTCCGCCTACTTTGATTTGATTGGCCATCTCAATCATTTTGACATTGACGAGCGCTGTTAGACCGCTGAAGCAGACCTAAAAATGTGACTTTTAAAACTTTTTGTCATCCTAACAACAACAACATACAGAGCGCTGCATAATGGAGTGCAAGAATTTAAATATGGGGGGGGGGGTGGATTTGGCCATTTCTAATTATTGGAGGGGACTTGTCAACATAAAGACAACATGGACAAAAGCACAGCAGGACGTCGTTAAATGTTTATCACTCGACTGAGATCCTTTCACAGGCGCAGACATTCATCATAGGTAGCTGTCTAGACGCAACATGAAGTGCACTTGAAGCGTAGCCTAGGCAGAAATTCAGGTTTCCAACGTTAACCGGTCACACACAGATCATCTCACGCCATGCTTTCGTCATGTGCATGACGAATCATAACATACATGTTTTTTAGTCTTTCAAGAACATTCCTAAAATGAAAGACTTGTTTAGGCTACTGGTTATTATTAAAAGCAAACGTCTAAATCATTTAATATCACATTATATGCATGGGCCTATGAATAGCACTCGCAAATTATTTTGAAGAATACATTTTACATTTAAGTAAACATAGCAATAATGAAAGTCAAAAAATAAGCCTCTTCACTGAGCATTTCTATTTTGTTGACGGTAGAAATAAGTTAAATTCATCACGTGTCTTTAGCAGGAGATATGACCAAGGCCGTTCGATGCATGTTTTGACTAACACAGCGAGCGATACCAAACATCTGCTCTCTCTCCGGAGGGAAATATTTATAAAGGCACAGACTGCAGAAAGAAAATATGAAAGTATAGATATAAATCTATATGTCAGAGCCGTTCGGGCATATGCACTCCTGCAAGCGCTCAGCAAACTCGACATGAAACCAAAGATCAGCTTGGGATTTCAGAAAACACTAAGAGGAATTATGGTTAAGTGACATTGATAGTTTCATGTGCAGCAGAGAAGTCATATTACTGTCTGAGGTGGAACAACATGCTTCAAAATCATCATCTAGGAAGCCTTATTGTTCAGCAGTATTTTGAAGCCAACACTATAGAACAGTCCCGTTGTAGTGAACTCCGGTACTCTAGAGGGCGGTAGAGGTTCCTTCATGGCTGTGTGACATATTAGACAGGACTGTTAGACAGATTGTGAGCGGATGAAGACGGAGAATGTGAGCACTGTGTGTTCAGACTGTCAGCGCCGTCAAAACAACAATTGTTGGAGCGTTGCTGTTGTGAGGAACTGAAAACCACTGCGTCATTGACCAACACACACCTGCTCTAAAGTCAATAGTGCAGTATTTGTGTGTTATTTAAAGGATGTGTTAGTAATATGAGCCTATAGGAGGTGCACAACACACACACACTCTGATTATTACACACACAGGGACGTGCAGCACACACACACACACACACACACACACACTCTGATTATTACACACACAGGGACGTGCAGCACACACACACACACACACACACTCTGATTATTACACACACAGGGACGTGCAGCAGCACACACACACACACACACACACTCTTATTATTACACACACGGACGTGCAGCACACACACACACACACACACACTCAAAAACATTCTGATTATTACACACACAGGGACTCACAGCAGCACACACACACACACACACTCTTATTATTACACACACGGACGTGCAGCACACACACACACACACATTGCTTATCACACACACAGGGACGTGCAGCAGCACACACACACACTCTGATTATTACACACAGGGACACGCAGCAGCACACACACACTCTGATTATTACACACACACAGGGACGTGCAGCAGCACACACACATTGCTTATCACACACACAGGGACGCAGCAGCACACACACACACACTCTAAATATTACACACAGACGCGCAGCACACACACACACACATGTTTAAATATTAGAATAAAAGGATTCCTCTCTGGAGAAGTGTTCAGTCTCTCCTCATGTAAATAGTGAATCCGCTCATGGTGCGAGCACAACTGGCTTTTAAAGGGAAAGGGAGATGAGGCTCTGATTGGTTTGTTGCACGTTACGCCCAAAACACACCCATGACTCATTAAGAGACGAGGCACAACCCTTTTGGATCATGTGCCGGGTGCGCCGACCGTTTATCCCGTCGTTAAACTAGCAAAAGTGGATTCGGACACGCCCTAAGAGCTCCTGCGCCGTGAGCTTCAGAACATGAGCTCAGATCAGTGAAATAGGGCCCATACTGTTTTTCGCACACTATATAGTAGGGAAGTATGTGATTTTTCAGACACAGCCAATGTTTGTGCTGTTACACTGATGTTTCATGCATCAGGTGCACTGTAAGAAAAAGTGAAAATTGTTTCAAAGGAAATCCTGCACTAAGTTTTTGTTCAGTGTACCTTCTGTAGATAAAACAAACTTGTTCAACAAGATACTTCTGACCTTGACCTGAAAGAGAAAACCATTAGTTTCGACTGTTTACTCCCAGTTGTGCCCCTTGCATTATGAATTGGAGTCTATACACTTTTTGATACACAATGACTCATGTTTACTGTTTGAGCATGAGAAAGCTCCAGTTCTTCTCTCTATCAGTGTCAGTGTTTCTGAACTCCTGAAACGCCTCCATTGTAGTCTTGAGTTTTCCTCCGGGAACCAACACAATATTCCTCATTATAATAATTCATACGCAGAATAAAGGGGCGGGGCCTGGTTGAGTTAGTTAGTCATGTGTTGAAACTGGCGGTTATGGTAAGGGGCGGGGCATTTCCCAAACACCAATCACAACACACCGCTCCAGCCGACCAATCAGAGCACAGTGTGCTTTTCAGAAGGAGGAGCTTCATAGAGACAGGAACTAAACAGAGTTACTGACAGACTGGGAAGAGAGGAGCCGCAACAATGGAGAATATGAGGAATAATCAACATTCAAGCAGGAAAACCTGCTCTAGTAGAGCCAGAAAACAACAGCAAGGGCAGAATGTAGTCATATTGTCATAATGCATACAGCCTGTGTTGTCATACTCAAGTCCCAGTCCAAGACCATATTGGAGCATTTGGACTTGAATGAGCTGGTCTCGACTAGTTATAGGACTGCATCTTTCATAGATTATACCTGTCATGTGCTTATCATGGGCGGTCTTCTTGTTCACAGCCTTTCGTTATTCACGACATGAAGTCTCTGATGGAAGGAGAGCACATGATCAACTCCCGGCAGATGCCCATGCAGGAACACCGGAGATCCGACATAGGCGTAATGCACGAAGTGGAGCTCCGTTTCTTCCACAGCTGCCAGTCGCGCTCAGCTGAAGCCGTCAGCGAAGTCACCGAATTCGCCAAGAGCATCCCGGGCTTCGTCAACCTGGACTTGAACGACCAAGTGACGCTCCTGAAGTACGGCGTCATCGAGGTCCTTATCATCATGATGGCTCCACTCATGAACAAGGACGGCACGCTCATCTCCTACGGTCAGATCTTCATGACCCGCGAGTTTCTCAAGAGCTTGCGCAAACCCTTCTGTGAAATGATGGAGCCCAAGTTCGAGTTCTCCGTCAAGTTCAACATGCTGGAGTTGGACGACAGCGACATGGCTCTGTTCCTGGCCGTCATCATCCTGAGCGGAGGTGGGTCTTGGTTCAAGCCGCCAAATCTCTTCGAGTTTCACCTGTCCCTGATTATTCTGTCTAACCAAAAAGACAACTCAAAGATAACATTAACCTTCAGGTCCGACCACAAGCTCAGTGACTCATTGAGCTCAAACCAGAGCGTCTCGATCAGACCAGAGTCAGCAGACTTACATCTGACCACAAGACTCTGAAAACACCAGTTATCATTTCGTTTATTGGTCACCGATGCATGAACGTTTAATATGATGACAACCTTGAGCTTTGATGATTCAAACTCATGACAAAATACTTCTTCAAAAAGAACAGGTGCCCTCAAATATTAAATATTACAAATTACTACAAATAACCGAGTCAACTGAAAAAAAAAATGATTTTTTTTATATATATATATATATATATATATATATATATATATATATATTACATTTACATTGTAATATTACAATAGTACAATTATATTAAAATGTTTTTTTTTTTTTAGTTCAGGAAGTTGCCAGTTTCATTGACTTTAACTTCATGTACAAAAAAAAAACTAAAACTGAAATAAAAATGTATGAAAAACTATACAGATGCATTTTGGAAAGAAAAAAAAACAGTTACAAAATTACAAAAGGAAATTAAAATGGAAAAAATATAAACATAATGAAAACTATAATGATAAAAATGAATAATATTAATTATAAATTAAATTAATATTATAAAAATAGTATTAATAACACTGGGTCATGAAGAGAAGGATCTAATTGAGTTTTAATTTTAATTAAAATTTAATTTAACTGATATTTTATTGTGTCATATTTTCATTCAAATGATTATGATGATTTAAATTATAGAGAACGTTTGTAAAGTAAAATTCCAAGTAGTTTTTGGATGATTAAAAATGAAATCATTGTGGATTTATTTTTATGATTTATAGTTTCATGTGATGCTGTGGATGTGCGTGATTATCATCATCTGTTAATCTGTGTTGAAATATGACCTGGACTGGAAAACCTGAAGTGAATCTTTGTGACAAAAAAAGTCTATTTTTAGTTAGTTCCTGGTTAAATGAAGCGCTGTGGTTTCCACTCAATCTCTGTGTTTGGCTCTTGTGTTCCTGTGCTAGATCGGCCCGGCCTGCTGAACGTCAAGCCCATCGAGGATCTTCAGGAGACGGTTCTTCACTCTCTGGAGCTGCAGCTGAAGACCAACCATCCCGACTCCCTCCAGCTCTTCGCCAAGGTTCTGCAGAAGATGACGGACCTGCGGCAGCTGGTGACCGACCACGTCCAGCTCATCCAGCTGATGAAGGAGACGGAGGTGGACTGGTGCTTACACCCGCTCCTGCAGGAGATCATGAGGGACCTGTACTAGTCCTGAGCTTTGCTTTACTGCTCTGAAGTTCTTGCACTGTAACAAACAAGACTCGTTTGACAGCCAATGGTTTCTGGCTTTCCAGACATGAGCGCCATCGCAGCGGCGCTGGTTAAAGAGGGCAGTTCCACTGTGAACATGTTCTTCAGCAGGGGATTTATACACATAAAGCCAAGGACATAAAAGTGACACTCCATATTTCATTTTTAAAACATGTGGTGTCCAAAAGTCTGAGGCCACATTGCAAATCAGGGATGGTTTCTCATTTAAACCTGGACATTTTTAAATATGTAAAGATTAAAACAAACTGAACTAGTGGTCTCAGACTTTTGGCCATTATCAATCATTTTAAAATAGCAATAACAAAGTTCACATTTACAAAATATGCAGAGTGCCACATGTGTGTCTCCAACATCTGTTCATGTAGGACTGCAATGAAACTTACAGAGCGCTGAAAACACACACACACACACACACACACACACTCACACACACTCACGCACACTCTCTCATACACACACACACACTCTCTCACACACACATACACACACACACACTCTCACACACACACACTCACTCACACTCTCTCACACTCACAAACACACACACACTCTCACACACAAACACACTCTCACACACACATTCTCACACACACACACACTCTCACACACTCTAACACACACACACACACACTCTCGCACACTCTCACACACACACTCTCACACACACTCTCTCACACACACACACAGTCACACACACACACTCTCACATACTCTCTCACACACACACACAGTCACATACACACACACTCTCTCTCACACACACACAGTCACACACACACTCTCACACACACTCTCTCACACACACACACAGTCACACACACACTCTCACATACTCTCACACACACATACAGTCACACACACACACACACTCTCACATACTCTCTCTCACACACACACAGTCACATACACACACACTCTCTCACACACACACACAGTCACACACACACACACAGTCTCACACACACACACACACACACACTCTCACACACACACACAGTCACACACACACTCTCTCACACACACACACACACTCTCACACACACACACACTCTCACACACACACACACAGACTGTGACCAGATCAATCTGAACATGTACAGTTTCATTTTAACCACTGTTGTTTCTTCTTCATCGAGCAAATAAAACTCTTTCTTCAATTATTTTCCAAAGATTTGCTCCTTTTTGCATCTAATTCTTAATTATGTTGCGTTTTACATTTATGATCGATTTGTTTAAACTGCGAGGGAATTTTTTTCTTTATTGTTCTCAGTCAGGATTTTTTTGTTTCAATCATTTTAAAGCCTTAATTTTTAAGAAAAAATGTAATTCACAAAATGTATGTAAATATGAATTAAAGATTTTAAAAGGGAGCATCTTTCATACATTTTAAATGGCATGTAAACCGTTAAATGTCAATTGTATTTGAATATGTAAATAAATATTTTCAAACTATATCAACTGTGTCATTTCACACTTGCATAATTTTGATTGACATGCTGTTTGCTCAAGTCGCCGCATGCCTTTTTGTGTCTGCCTACGCGGCTTTAAATTAAAGTCTTCCCACTAAAGTGTGCGTGCAGATCCAGAACACGCAAAGCTACTTTCAGTCATTACATCATGCTTTTATTGCGTGTGTCTCTAAACACACCCTGTTGTGATTGCAAAACGTGAACTTCACTCACCCCGCCGCAGTAGATGCATATCTCCTTTGACTAAATATCATTTCCAGCTGGACAGGACAGGAATACTTCTGCCTTTTGATATGAGGAGGTTTTCGTTGTACGTCAGTGAAAAATGAAGAAGCTTGAATAATAAAAGTTGTTTGATTTGATGGCGTTTTCCAGGGGGAAGTGAAGACCGGTGAATGTGATCCGTCATTAGTTTCCACTGCTGTGCCCGTGATGTCTTTCACAATCTTCTTTGGTTTGAGAATATTTTAGAGCAAAATCAGCTAGTTTAATATGACTGGTGAAAATGTAAAGGTTAAAACTATAAATAAAGTGTAACCCAGCTAACAGGGAATGTTAATAGAACGGCCGTTCAGAGTTTTCATAATGTTCTCAAAACATTAGCACTAAAATATTATCTATACATCATTCATGGAGTTTTTTTTCTAATATTGTTTAAATGTTAGAACATTCAAAAGTAACGTTCCCATAATGTTTGCAAAACGGAATATTCACTTAACATTTGCATAACCAAAGAAAAAAAAACATTTTAAAAACTGGATGATTTGAACATTCAGAGAACATTGGGAAATAACGTTTTCATAACTTAATGAAAACACAATGTAACTTTTGCCCCTCTAGATGTTGAAAAACAAAACTACCTCTGCCACTAACTAACCTCTGTCACTAACTAACCTCTAACTAACCTCTGTCACTAACTAACCCCTGTAACTAACTAACCCCTGTAACTAACTAACCTCTGTCACTAACTAACCTCTGTCACTAACTAACCCCTGTCACTAACTAACCCCTGTAACTAACTAACCCCTGCCACTAACTAACCTCTGCCACTAACTAATTTGTCACTAACTAACCTCTAACTAACGTCTGTCACTAACTAACCCCTGCCACTTACTAACCCCTGCCACTAACTAACCTCTGCCACTAACTAATCTGTCACTAACTACATTTACATTTACATTTATGCATTTAGCAGACGCTTTTATCCAAAGCGACTTACAACTGAGGAGTACAAGTCAAGTCAAGTCAAGTCAACTTTATTTATATAGCGCTTTTTACAATGCAGATTGTTTCAAAGCAGCTTCACAGTGATAAACAGGAAAATAATGAACATAATTTGATTCGGCTGTACAGCCGCTCTGGAGAAAACGGTGATGTCATCAGCTCATTTCAATTATCATATATATTCAAGTAATGTAGTTGATATAGTTAATTTAGTTTAATAATTAAATTTATTTGGATATTTATTTGAAAATTTTGTGTCCCCAGTACAGGAAGCGATCCGTTATGAAGAGGCGTAGAAACGCAAAAAGTGCCTTAAATACTACGTTTCGGGCATTGCTCAGAGTAGCGTAAACTAGAATAGGGAAGGTGTAGAGAAAGATAGAGGAAAAAACTAACTAACCTCTACCCTGTCACTAACTAACCTCTGTCACTAACTAACCCCTGTCACTAACTAACCCCTGTCACTAACTAACCCCTGCCACTAACTAACCTCTGTCACTAACTAACCCCTGTCACTAACTAACCCCTGCCACTAACTAACCTCTGTCACTAACTAACCCCTGTCACTAACTAACCCGTCACTAACTAATCTGTCACTAACTAACCCCTGTCACTAACTAACCCCTGCCACTAACTAACCCCTGCCACTAACTAACCTCTGTCACTAACTAACCCCTGTCACTAACTAACCCCTGCCACTAACTAACCTCTGTCACTAACTAACCCCTGTCACTAACTAACCCGTCACTAACTAATCTGTCACTAACTAACCTCTGCCACTCCCACACCAGACACGTGGCAAAGCAGCCGGAGCAACTTTACTCTATATTTACGGATATGATGAGATGCACACGGACGAGTTACACATGACGCAATTTCCCACCAAAACCATCCCAACACGTTTTGGAAGAAGAATTGATGATGTATTCAATGTTTAAATTTTGCTAATTTTGAACAAAAAAAGGCAACAGTGTAGCATACGTTCAAATAATATCAAAATCACTTATTTATATGTAGTACATAAAACGTAAATAGTGCTGAATGTTTTTTTTCCAGCCTGTCATTATAGCATTATGGGAAAGCTTTTACATACTTTATCCTCAGTGGTGTTTTATGAGCTCGTATTCTCTGGAGATCAGGATGGGAATGGACAGTTTGGAGTGGACGCTGCGCTCTGGAAAGTGGCCTGCTGTCTGTTTTGATGATGATGATTAAATGTGTTTTTGTGCTGTATCAGCATATCCTTCGCTTTGTTACTCTCAATCCCACGGAGACTTCATCCTGCCAAGACGCTTCACGGACAATGCCAAGCCATTTCAGAAAATACATTCTGCTGCTTTAAAAATGGTTAAAGGAATGCAGCCAAAGATAGCAGAGGCTGTAGGAGAGCTCCGGAGTGTGTTTGTGGAGTATCACACACAGCAGCTTGAATCTGTTCCGTGTGTTTAAATATCGGAACGGAGGAATCCCAGCCGTGTAAAGGTTGATGTGTGAAGGAATACACCTGCTATTCAGAAAACACTGAGAGAAGTGTGTTCACAGAGAGAGCTGAGCTGTTAATGTTGTCAGATGAAGCTTTGGTTTTGTTTTCTGATTGCAGTGTCAAAATTGGCAACATTACAGTATTATCATAAAGCAGTCGCATCTGTGAGGTTTTTACAGAATACGCTTATTTTTCAGGGGTAGATGTAAACCCAGCTAACAGGGAACGTTCTCTCGAAGTTATGAACAGTAACAATAATAGATTATTTGCTCTAAGTTATCTGGTCTTTAATATTATTCTCAAAATATTAGCACAAATGTCACATCGTTCATGAAACATTTTTAAATGTTACTACTTGTTTCAGAACGTTCTGAGAACATTTAAAAGTAACATTTGCCAAATTGAATGTTCCTTTTAACTAAGGAAAAACACTCAGAATTCATGTTTTTATAACGAAACATTAATGGAACGTTCTTAGAACACATTTTGTTTGAGTCTATATAATCCTATGGAATGTCATTTAGCAAAGAAAATGTGTGTCGTCTCACAGTAATGTACAGGAGTGGCACCTGTGGTTTCTAACAAAAGATCA
>CM077213.1:35640502-35680502 GCA_039654625.1 Rhinogobio ventralis | reverse complement strand
AGTGAGCGAGATCATATCAGGCATGGTAAAACATGGTACTCGCGGTAAATCAAGAACACCAGATCCTAACAATAAGACTAACTGTGTTGAGCTGGAGAACAATGATTATGCTGCGTTGAAGGCAGGTTTTTGAGCCCGTAAGTTACAACTTCAAACCACGACTCACGACTTTGTAGCGTTCCAGTCAAAGTCACGCCAAACTGCCTGAGCGCAAGGAATTGTGGTAGCTAGATGTAAACAAAGCATGGCGGACCGTACGGGGCTTATGCTCATTTACAATAGTTTCTATCGCCAAAGGTGCTTACTCCTTGCTTATTTGAGGGAAACAGAGGATAAAAAACGGCGCATAAGGCAAGAGAAGCTGTTGTATCTTTTATTTTACGTTATTTGTATATATTTGGAAATGTATTTGGTATTAATTTATTCTTGCACTCAGTGGACTGAAAACTAGCTAATGCTAGAAAAGCAGCTGATAATGCATAACATTTGAGGATAAATAACGTTAGAGCAATACCTGACGATTTGGTTTTTAACGTACGGTTGGAAAATCTCGGGTTGCCTGGAACAATTAGTTTCTGTCCATGAATGATCCAAACAGTTGTTCGCCGTCTAATAAAACACATCAGATATTAAAGCGGCTTTGGTGTTTCCATGGTTACTACAAAATAAAACCGGAGGGTAGCGCAGGTATGATGTCATAGATAGGCAACACACGCACACACACGGGCCGTGTCCTGGTTAAAATCGCTGATTTCTCTGAATTCTTGGAAACATTTGGGATAATGTACACAAGTCAACAAAATATATAACACTGTTCTAGTGGCTTTTGGATATCTTACATATTGTGCCTTTAAGAGTGTGTGCTAAATGCCTTTATTGTAAATATGTATAAATACATACACGTATAATATCTCATGCCACTTGTTTATTTGGGAAACATTGCACTCTACTGGCTCTCGAAACAAATGACAATGTCTTTAAAACAATAAAAGTGTAACATAAATTAGTAACGTTCCCCTGTGGGTTTATGATTAATATCACTCATTTATTATTTGATGTTCGACTAGTAAGAAAAAGAAGATTCCCGACGCAAGAAACTCAGAACTGAAGAGGATGTTTCCAGAAGCGGCCCGGACGGTGTTTACTGTGACACTCCGCGGCTCGCGCGCACATGGCTGGACGCTGAGCGGACTCTCTGCTGGTCCTCCATGGCGGACGCCGTGTTTCAAGCGCCGAAGCGGCGGGCGAGGGTGTACGAGTCGTTCGGAGCTCCTCTGCCCGTGTCTCTGAGCGCACAGGATGAGGGTCACACCATACACACAGCAGAACTCATCAGTCATCAAGTCATAGTCACAGATCCTGCACACACACACTCACTGTATGAGAGGGTGAGACGCACAGCGCTGTGTTTGGGTTACTCCATGTTACATTAGCCTTTGTAAACCTCTGTTCTTGTTCTTGAAGGGTTACTTTGGTAAAGGAGTGTTCTCGAGGTCCAGACCTGAGCACGTGATCTCTCATCAATGGAAATGTATGTATTGATTGGCAGCATTTATCACTGCTGTGGCTGAAGCATTCAATCATGTGATTATTGCTCTTTTTGAACATTTAAAGTGATTCATGAGTCATTGTTTCACCCTCATGACGTTACAAACCAATAAGACTTTCATTCATTCATCTTCGAAATACAAATTAAGATACTTGTGACCCTGGACCACAAAACCAGTCATAAGGGTCAATTTTTTGCATCATTGATGATGGTTTGTTAGGACATGATTTGAAAATCTGGAATCTGAGGGTGCAAAAAAATCTAAATATTGAGAAAATCTCCTTTAAAGTTGTCCAAGTGAAGTCCTTAGCAACGCATATTACTACTAATAATACATTTATGATATATTTACGGCAGGACATTTACTAAATATCTTCATGGAACATGATCTTAATATCCTAATGATTTTTGGCATAAAAGAAGAATTGATCATTTTGACCCGTACAGTGTGTTGTTGGCTATCGCCACACACACCCGTGAGACGCACGACTGCTGTTGAGCTCCAGGGGCACATTTATATAGGAAATCTGAGAGATTGTGTTCAGTCTTCTGAAGAAACATGGTCGCTTTAGATTATGAACAGATTTAGTTTAGGCTTTTATTCACATATAAATATGAACATATACAAGTTTTCTGTTTTGTTTCCAGTTAATAAGTTTACTGCCAAGGCAACATTGTAGTTTAAAGGCACAATATGTAAGATTTTAGAATTAAAATATCCAAAAGCCACTAGAACAGTGTTATATATTTTGTTGACTTGTGTACTTTATCCCAAATGTTTCCAAGAATTCAGAGAAACAAAGGGATTTTAACCAGGACACGGCCCGTGTGCGTGTGTTGCCTATCAATGACATCATACCTGCGTTACCCTCCGGTGTTATTTTGTAGTAACCATGGAAACCCCAAAGCCGCTTTAATATCTGATGTGTTTTATTAGACGCTGAGCAACTGTTTGGATCATTCATGGACAGAAACTAATCATTGTTCTCCAGCTCAACACAGTTAGTCTTATTGTTTAGATCTGGTGTTCTTGATTTACCGCGAGTACCATGTTTTACCATGCCTGATATGATCTCGCTCACTGCAGTGTGAACAAGTGTCTCATAGTAGCGCCGAGCGGACGCACAGAGTAGCATTATAACATCACTTTAACACACTCAGATGTGTGTGATAGGATAAAACAGCGCTGCGTTCCCCCACACACACACGAGCGGAAGAAGCGGAAGCGCTCGTCTGACAGAATAAAAGCTCCGCTGCTGTCGCCGTGTGTCGCTCGTCTCTCACAGCACTCGGCCCTGCTCTGCTTCATATACAGTAACGTTAATAATCTCATCCATGAACATGATTTCTGCCCGAGTCCCGTCTGATTCTTTTCCACCGGCTGTGAGGTGAAGACGACAACTCCCATGAATCCGCGCTCAATCTCGCCTTCGTTTTGAATAGGCGACCTCTAGCCACGAAAAACTACATAGTGTTGTGCCTTTAAGCTTTTCAACTAATATATATATCTTTTTTTTTATAGTTTTAGTTAACGATAGTTTAGAACGTCATGAGAGTGAGTAAATGAGAGTGGGTGAAATAACCCTTTAATCAACCATCTAAACATTTTATGACCATGACTCTTTCATATGACTTGATTGTTATTTTTTTAGACATTGGAGACCGATGTCTGCCCGTGATCTCCTCGTCAGAGTAAGTGATCTTGCACATCTTTCAGGGCTCCAGATTCGAGAGCAGTGGCTCCGGTGCCACTCAGTTCTACTGGTGGAGGCAGCAGCACCTGATTCGCTAGCGAATATATATTTATTTATATGTTTATTTTTTTTATCGTAATCATTTGCGATACCACCGCCATCCACTCGAAAAAAAAAATGGAAACGCACCTAATTCGCATTTGTATTTTTTTCTTTTTTTGCAAAATTTGGAAAGATTCGCTTCACGTCTGAATGGAAACCCAGCTAATAAGGCCCTGTCCACACAAACACGGGTGTTTTCAGAACCTGCTGCGGTTTGGCCGTTCGTCCGGACACTGAAACCGAACTTTTCTGAAAACTCCTGCCAGGGTGAACATTTCGGTTGCAGTGCCGGCTGCAGTGGTGTCGTGTGGACAGTGAAACCGTAGATTTTGGCTTGCGTCAGAACCGGAACCGGCAATAACCTTTTTTCCAGGCTTCTGATTGGCCAACATGGATTTACGGTTAGGGTTATATTGCCACCTGTTGGTTTGGCATGCTCTTGACAGCGCTTCATTGCATTTTCATGTGGACTTTTATAGTGGTAATTCATGTCTTATTTTAAATAAAAGTGCTTGTTTGCCACAAAGTGTTAGTTTTCCTACATCTTTAAACTTTAAGTTTTACAAAACATTAAAAATAACATTAAAATTGGATAATATGTTTAAATTATATAGTGCGTTTCCCAAGCTCAAGGACGCTTCACAATAACAATATGGAACAACAGTCATTTCAAACATAATCAGTTAAATGCACAGTACACATCTGCCTAGTCCAAGACATGAGTTTAATGACATTACTAATGCAAGCAGTCAAATACAAACATCATAATATTTAGAGCTTTGAAGTGCTGGAAAAAGTGAAGCAGCTCTTGTAAAGTGCTTGAATTTCACTCTTAAAAGGTTGTACGAACCCTGAGATGAATAATGTAAAAACATTCTGCCACAATACCATGGTTACAGTTAGCATTACTACATTAAATCCATGGTGAATGTTGGTGATTTGTGGATTGAAAAGCCTTCTATAACTTGTTCGTTCATGGCACAATGTCTCTCCTGGTTTCCACGTCTGATATGGTTTATAACAGAGAATTCTGCGCTGAAAGCTTCCACTAGATCTCGCTGCGATGTTATTGATTCTGTGGTGAATTCAAACGCTTTCTCACTGGATCTCCAGCGCTGTGTAGTAACAGTGTCACATGATTGTGATCGGCCCGTGAGTAAACCTGTTCTGAGCTTCAGATCGCTGTCTATCAAACGAGTAGCGTGGTTTTGTTCCACTTTCGTTTCGTTTGACAGAAATGTGGTGTGGCAGGAAAAACGATTGCAAAATGCCACTATTTGGTCTCAGTCTGGAGCCCTGATGTGTATGCAGTTATTCTCATGTATGCACTAGATGCTTACTAATCAATTGTGGTTGATTTCATTTTTACCAGATACCAGAAACGGCTCAGCTGGGCGCGGGCGGCTCTCAGGATGCAAGGATTGGAGGATGAGTCTGTCAATCATGCATTGCAGATACTCACAAAACCAGTGGAGTTTGATATCAAGGAGGAACATAGCCAAGAACGAACAAAATCTCAGGCCAAAAGCGCTGGCGGCTCATTGGTGGACCAATCAATGGATGATGTGGCTTGTGAGACCGATTTAAATCTGGATACTCCAGGGTCCCGTCGTCAAGGAAACCCAGTTTATGACCCTCTGGCTGAACTCTATCCTCGAGAACCTGAGCGGCTGGAGCAGCTCTCAAAACCCAACGTGAAGTGCAGAAGACATGATGACTGGATCGCTCACTGTGGCTGTAGACCTGATGAAAACCAGCTGATGAGTTCAGAGCGGATTGTGCCCAGCGCAGACCCATCAGAAGCGTATGAATATGTTCTGGTGGAGGTTTCTGGAGATGATGAAGATGGTGGAAACTCTACAGAGGATGGCGTCTCAATGGTAAATGAAACTAGATTTGCGAAAGAATAACTCACAATCCACACATTCAAGAATGAAGACCAATTTCAGGTCATAATGCTAATGTTACAATAGCCAAATTTTCACCCAAGGATATTTTTGCACAAAAAAAAGGTTTAGCAGATTCAGTGTTAACGGTTGTAGCTGGTGGAAATGTTAAATATATCTATATAATTAAAGTGTCGACAATTTGACACTTTGAGCAGCGATTGAGTTCGAGTGAGTTTGGTTATAGAATGCGTTGTCACTCCAGTAAATAACTGAACTGTGTGTGAACGTAACCGTATTAAGCACTCAAATACAGGATTGTATATATTGTCTATGATTAATATCGTGATTGATATTTTAACGATGTGCGATCATTGAGTGTGTCCCTCTCTTTACAAAAACAGTGCATGCATACACTACGTGATGTGGTCTAGTAGGTTGGAGTAGTGTGTGTGAGCATAATCACTGCGTGATTTACTCTATCAAAATACATTTATAATGACCTCAATATTCAAGATAAGGGGCAAAAATTCCCCTGTATGTCTTTTATATTTATAAAATTTAATACAGTTAATATCACACGAAGGGACGTTTTTTTTCTCCATATATCAGCACGATTACAAATGTGGTATTGATTTTATACAACAGTTCAATTAACAAGAAGTTAATATTGAGTGTCTTACGTTTTAGACACAATATTGCCTGTTTTTGCTCCAGTTTGCCAATGTAAATGGTTTGAAACTAGACAAAGCTAGTTGCGTCTCTGAGCAACATACCGTGGCATTACATTACTGAATGAATCAACTTTTTGAATGAATCAGTTGAATTAATGATTCAATGACTCGCTCATTAAGACAGTCAAATGCTTCGTTCCTGAATGAATCAGCCGTTTGAGTGGCTCGGTTGAATGAATGATTCAATCAGTCACTCATTAAGACAGTCAGATGCTTCGTTCCTGAATGAATCAGCCGTTTGAATGAATCGGTTGAATGAATGATTCAATGACTCACTCATTAAGACAGTCAAATGCTTCGTTCCTGAATGAATCAGTTGTTTGAGTGGCTCGGTTGAATGAATGATTCAATCACTCACTCATTAAGACAGTCAGATGCTTCGTTCCTGAATGAATCAGCCGTTTGAATGAATCGGTTGAATGAATGATTCAATGACTCACTCATTAAGACAGTCAAATGCTTCGTTCCTGAATGAATCAGTTGTTTGAGTGGCTCGGTTGAATGAATGATTCAATGAGTCACTCATTAAGACAGTCAGATGCTTCGTTCCTGAATGAATCAGCCGTTTGAGTGGCTCGGTTGAATGAATGATTCAATGACTCACTCATTAAGGAAGTCAAATGCTTCGTTCCTGAATGAATCAGTTGTTTGAGTGGCTCGGTTGAATGAATGATTCAATGAGTCACTCATTAAGGAAGTCAAATGCTTCGTTCCTGAATGAATCAGTTGTTTGAGTGTCTCGGTTGAATGAATGATTCAATGACTCACTCATTAAGACAGTCAAATGCTTCGTTCCTGAATGAATCAGTTGTTTGAGTGGCTCGGTTGAATGAATGATTCAATGAGTCACTCATTAAGACAGTCAGATGCTTCGTTCCTGAATGAATCAGCCGTTTGAGTGGCTCGGTTGAATGAATGATTCAATGACTCACTCATTAAGGAAGTCAAATGCTTCGTTCCTGAATGAATCAGTTGTTTGAGTGGCTCGGTTGAATGAATGATTCAATGAGTCACTCATTAAGAAAGTCAAATGCTTCGTTCCTGAATGAATCAGTTGTTTGAGTGTCTCGGTTGAATGAATGATTCAATGACTCACTCATTAAGACAGTCAAATGCTTCGTTCCTGAATGAATCAGTTGTTTGAGTGTCTCGGTTGAATGAATGATTCAATGACTCACTCATTAAGACAGTCAGATGCTTCGTTCCTGAATGAATCAGCCGTTTGAATTAATCAGTTAAATGAATGATTTAATGACTCACTCATTAAGGAAGTCAAATGCTTCGTTCCTGAATGAATCAGTTGTTTGAGTGGCTCGGTTGAATGAATGATTCAATGAGTCACTCATTAAGACAGTCAGATGCTTCGTTCCTGAATGAATCAGCCGTTTGAGTGGCTCGGTTGAATGAATGATTCAATGACTCACTCATTAAGGAAGTCAAATGCTTCGTTCCTGAATGAATCAGCCGTTTGAGTGGCTCGGTTGAATGAATGATTCAATGACTCACTCATTAAGGAAGTCAAATGCTTCGTTCCTGAATGAATCAGTTGTTTGAGTGGCTCGGTTGAATGAATGATTCAATGAGTCACTCATTAAGACAGTCAAATGCTTCGTTCCTGAATGAATCAACTTTTTGAATGAATCAGTTGAATTAATGATTCAATGACTCGCTCATTAAGACAGTCAAATGCTTCGTTCCTGAATGAATCAGCCGTTTGAGTGGCTCGGTTGAATGAATGATTCAATGACTCACACATTAAGACAGTCAGATGCTTCGTTCCTGAATGAATCAGTTGTTTGAGTGGCTCTGTTGAATGAATGATTCAATCAGTCACTCATTAAGACAGTCAGATGCTTCGTTTCTGAATGAATCGGCCGTTTGAATTAATCAGTTGAATGAATGATTCAATGACTCACTCATTAAGACAGTCAAATGCTTCATTCCTGAATGAATCAGTTGTTTGAGTGGCTCGGTTGAATGAATGATTCAATGACTCACTCATTAAGGAAGTCAAATGCTTCGTTCCTGAATGAATCAGTTGTTTGAGTGGCTCGGTTGAATGAATGATTCAATCAGTCACTCATTAAGACAGTCAGATGCTTCGTTCCTGAATGAATCAGCCGTTTGAATGAATCGGTTGAATGAATGATTCAATGACTCACTCATTAAGACAGTCAAATGCTTCGTTCCTGAATGAATCAGCCGTTTGAATTAATCAGTTAAATGAATGATTTAATGACTCACTCATTAAGGAAGTCAAATGCTTCGTTCCTGAATGAATCAGTTGTTTGAGTGGCTCGGTTGAATGAATGATTCAATGAGTCACTCATTAAGACAGTCAAATGCTTCGTTCCTGAATGAATCAGTTGTTTGAGTGGCTCGGTTGAATGAATGATTCAATGACTCACTCATTAAGGAAGTCAAATGCTTCGTTCCTGAATGAATCAGTTGTTTGAGTGGCTCGGTTGAATGAATGATTCAATGACTCACTCATTAAGGAAGTCAAATGCTTCGTTCCTGAATGAATCAGTTGTTTGAGTGGCTCGGTTGAATGAATGATTCAATGACTCACTCATTAAGGAAGTCAAATGCTTCGTTCCTGAATGAATCAGTTGTTTGAGTGGCTCGGTTGAATGAATGATTCAATGTGTCACACATTAAGACAGTCAGATGCTTCGTTCCTGAATGAATCAGTTGTTTGAGTAGCTCTGTTGAATGAATGATTCAATGACTCACTCATTAAGACAGTCAGATGCTTCGTTCCTGAATGAATCAGTTGTTTGAGTGGCTCGGTTGAATGAATGATTCAATCAGTCACTCATTAAGACAGTCAGATGCTTCGTTTCTGAATGAATCAGCCGTTTGAATTAATCAGTTGAATGAATGATTCAATGATTTACTAATTAAGACAGTCAGATGCTTCGTTCCTGAATGAATCAGCCGTTTGAGTGGCTCGGTTGAATGAATGATTCAATGACTCACTCATTAAGGAAGTCAAATGCTTCGTTCCTGAATGAATCAGTTGTTTGAGTGGCTCGGTTGAATGAATGATTCAATGACTCACTCATTAAGGAAGTCAAATGCTTCGTTCCTGAATGAATCAGTTGTTTGAGTGGCTCGGTTGAATGAATGATTCAATGAGTCACTCATTAAGACAGTCAAATGCTTCGTTCCTGAATGAATCAGTTGTTTGAGTGTCTCGGTTGAATGAATGATTCAATGACTCACTCATTAAGACAGTCAGATGCTTCGTTTCTGAATGAATCAGCCGTTTGAATGAATCGGTTGAATGAATGATTCAATGATTCACTAATTAAGACAGTCAGATGCTTCGTTCCTGAATGAATCAGCCGTTTGAATTAATCGGTTGAATGAATGATTCAGTGACTTACTCATTAAGACAGTCAAATGCTTCGTTCCTGAATGAATCAGCCGTTTGAGTGGCTCTGTTGAATGAATGATTCAATGATTCACTAACTAAGACAGTCAGATGCTTCGTTTCTGAATGAATCAGCCGTTTGAATTAATCGGTTGAATGAATGATTCAATGACTCGCTCATTAAGACAGTCAAATGCTTCGTTCCTGAATGAATCAGCCGTTTGAGTGGCTCGGTTGAATGAATGATTCAATGATTCACTAATTAAGACAGCCAGATGCTTCGTTTCTGAATGAATCAGCCGTTTGAGTGGCTCTGTTGAATGAATGATTCAATGATTCACTCATTAAGACAGTCAGATGCTTCGTTCCTGAATGAATCAGCCGTTTGAATTAATCAGTTGAATGAATGATTCAATGACTCACTCATTAAGACAGTCAAATGCTTCGTTCCTCAATGAATCAGCCGTTTGAGTGGCTCTGTTGAATGAATGATTCAATGATTCACTAATTAAGACAGTCAGATGCTTCGTTTCTGAATGAATCAGCCGTTTGAATTAATCAGTTGAATGAATGATTCAATGACTCGCTCATTAAGACAGTCAAATGCTTCGTTCCTGAATGAATCAGCCGTTTGAGTGGCTCTGTTGAATGAATGATTCAATGACTCACTCATTAAGACAGTCAAATGCTTCGTTCCTGAATGAATCAGCCGTTTGAGTGGCTCTGTTGAATGAATGATTCAATGATTCACTAATTAAGACAGTCAGATGCTTCGTTTCTGAATGAATCAGCCGTTTGAATTAATCAGTTGAATGAATGATTCAATGACTCGCTCATTAAGACAGTCAAATGCTTCGTTCCTGAATGAATCAGCCGTTTGAGTGGCTCTGTTGAATGAATGATTCAATGACTCACTCATTAAGACAGTCAAATGCTTCGTTCCTGAATGAATCAGCCGTTTGAATTAATCAGTTGAATGAATGATTTAATGACTCACTCATTAAGACAGTCAGATGCTTCGTTCCTGAATGAATCAGCCGTTCGAGTGGCTCTGTTGAATGAATGATTCAATGATTCACTAATTAAGACAGTCAGATGCTTCGTTTCTGAATGAATCAGCCGTTTGAATTAATCAGTTGAATGAATGATTCAATGACTCACTCATTAAGACAGTCAAATGCTTCGTTTCTGAATGAATCAGCCGTTTGAGTGGCTCTGTTGAATGAATGATTCAATGACTCACTCATTAAGACAGTCAGATGCTTCGTTCCTGAACGAATCAGCCGTTTGAGTGGCTCGGTTGAATGAATGATTCAATGACTCACTCATTAAGACAGTCAGATGCTTCGTTCCTGAATGAATCGGCCGTTTGAATTAATCAGTTGAATGAATGATTCAATGACTCACTCATTGACAGTCAAATGCTTCGTTCCTGAATGAATCAGCCGTTTGAATTAATCAGTTGAATGAATGATTCAATGACTCACTCATTAAGACAGTCAAATGCTTCGTTCCTGAATGAATCAGTTGTTTGAGTGGCTCGGTTGAATGAATGATTCAATGAGTCACTCATTAAGACAGTCAGATGCTTCGTTCCTGAATGAATCAGCCGTTTGAGTGGCTCGGTTGAATGAATGATTCAATGACTCACTCATTAAGGAAGTCAAATGCTTCGTTCCTGAATGAATCAGTTGTTTGAGTGGCTCGGTTGAATGAATGATTCAATGAGTCACTCATTAAGGAAGTCAAATGCTTCGTTCCTGAATGAATCAGTTGTTTGAGTGTCTCGGTTGAATGAATGATTCAATGACTCACTCATTAAGACAGTCAAATGCTTCGTTCCTGAATGAATCAGTTGTTTGAGTGGCTCGGTTGAATGAATGATTCAATGAGTCACTCATTAAGACAGTCAGATGCTTCGTTCCTGAATGAATCAGCCGTTTGAGTGGCTCGGTTGAATGAATGATTCAATGACTCACTCATTAAGGAAGTCAAATGCTTCGTTCCTGAATGAATCAGTTGTTTGAGTGGCTCGGTTGAATGAATGATTCAATGAGTCACTCATTAAGAAAGTCAAATGCTTCGTTCCTGAATGAATCAGTTGTTTGAGTGTCTCGGTTGAATGAATGATTCAATGACTCACTCATTAAGACAGTCAAATGCTTCGTTCCTGAATGAATCAGTTGTTTGAGTGTCTCGGTTGAATGAATGATTCAATGACTCACTCATTAAGACAGTCAGATGCTTCGTTCCTGAATGAATCAGCCGTTTGAGTGGCTCGGTTGAATGAATGATTCAATGACTCACTCATTAAGGAAGTCAAATGCTTCGTTCCTGAATGAATCAGTTGTTTGAGTGGCTCGGTTGAATGAATGATTCAATGAGTCACTCATTAAGACAGTCAGATGCTTCGTTCCTGAACGAATCAGCCGTTTGAGTGGCTCGGTTGAATGAATGATTCAATGACTCACTCATTAAGACAGTCAGATGCTTCGTTCCTGAATGAATCGGCCGTTTGAATTAATCAGTTGAATGAATGATTCAATGACTCACTCATTGACAGTCAAATGCTTCGTTTCTGAATGAATCAGCCGTTTGAATTAATCGGTTGAATGAATGATTCAATGACTCACTCATTAAGACAGTCAAATGCTTCGTTCCTGAATGAATCAGCCGTTTGAATGAATGATTCAATGACTCACTCATTAAGACAGTCAAATGCTTCGTTCCTGAATGAATCAGCCGTTTGAATTAATCAGTTGAATGAATGATTCAATGACTCACTCATTAAGACAGTCAGATGCTTCGTTCCTGAATGAATCAGCCGTTTGAATTAATCAGTTGAATGAATGATTCAATGAGTCACTCATTAAAACAGTCAAATGCTTCGTTCCTGAATGAATCAGTTGTTTGAGTGGCTCGGTTGAATGAATGATTCAATGATTCACTAATTAAGACAGTCAGATGCTTCGTTCCTGAATGAATCAGCCGTTTGAATTAATCAGTTGAATGAATGATTCAATGACTCACTCATTAAAACAGTCAAATGCTTCGTTCCTGAATGAATCAGCCGTTTGAGTGGCTCGGTTGAATGAATGATTCAATGACTCGCTCATTAAGACAGTCAAATGCTTCGTTCCTGAATGAATCAGCCGTTTGAGTGGCTCGGTTGAATGAATGATTCAATGACTCACTCATTGACAGTCAAATGCTTCGTTCCTGAATGAATCAGCCGTTTGAATTAATCAGTTGAATGAATGATTCAATGACTCACTCATTGACAGTCAAATGCTTCGTTTCTGAATGAATCAGCCGTTTGAATTAATCGGTTGAATGAATGATTCAATGACTCGCTCATTAAGACAGTCAGATGCTTCGTTCCTGAATGAATCAGCCGTTTGAGTGGCTCGGTTGAATGAATGATTCAATGACTCACTCATTAAGACAGTCAAATGCTTCGTTCCTGAATGAATCAGCCGTTTGAATTAATCAGTTGAATGAATGATTCAATGACTCACTCATTAAGACAGTCAAATGCTTCGTTCCTGAATGAATCAGCCGTTTGAATTAATCAGTTGAATGAATGATTCAATGACTCACTCATTAAAACAGTCAAATGCTTCGTTCCTGAATGAATCAGCCGTTTGAGTGGCTCGGTTGAATGAATGATTCAATGACTCACTCATTAAGACAGTCAGATGCTTCGTTTCTGAATGAATCAGCCGTTTGAATTAATCAGTTGAATGAATGATTCAATGACTCGCTCATTAAGACAGTCAAATGCTTCGTTCCTGAATGAATCAGCCGTTTGAATTAATCGGTTGAATGAATGATTCAATGACTCACTCATTAAAACAGTCAAATGCTTCGTTCCTGAATGAATCAGCCGTTTGAGTGGCTCGGTTGAATGAATGATTCAATGACTCACTCATTAAGACAGTCAAATGCTTCGTTCCTGAATGAATCAGCCGTTTGAATGAATCGGTTGAATGAATGATTCAATGACTCACTCATTAAGACAGTCAAATGCTTCGTTCCTGAATGAATCAGCCGTTTGAATTAATCAGTTGAATGAATGATTCAATGACTCACTCATTAAGACAGTCAGATGCTTCGTTCCTGAATGAATCAGCCGTTTGAATTAATCAGTTGAATGAATGATTCAATGACTCACTCATTAAAACAGTCAAATGCTTCGTTCCTGAATGAATCAGTTGTTTGAGTGGCTCGGTTGAATGAATGATTCAATGATTCACTAATTAAGACAGTCAGATGCTTCGTTCCTGAATGAATCAGCCGTTTGAATTAATCAGTTGAATGAATGATTCAATGACTCACTCATTAAAACAGTCAAATGCTTCGTTCCTGAATGAATCAGCCGTTTGAGTGGCTCGGTTGAATGAATGATTCAATGACTCGCTCATTAAGACAGTCAAATGCTTCGTTCCTGAATGAATCAGCCGTTTGAGTGGCTCGGTTGAATGAATGATTCAATGACTCGCTCATTAAGACAGTCAAATGCTTCGTTCCTGAATGAATCAGCCGTTTGAGTGGCTCGGTTGAATGAATGATTCAATGACTCGCTCATTAAGACAGTCAAATGCTTCGTTCCTGAATGAATCAGCCGTTTGAGTGGCTCGGTTGAATGAATGATTCAATGACTCACTCATTAAAACAGTCAAATGCTTCGTTCCTGAATGAATCAGTTGTTTGAGTGGCTCGGTTGAATGAATGATTCAATGATTCACTAATTAAGACAGTCAGATGCTTCGTTCCTGAATGAATCAGCCGTTTGAATTAATCAGTTGAATGAATGATTCAATGACTCACTCATTAAAACAGTCAAATGCTTCGTTCCTGAATGAATCAGCTGTTTGAGTGGCTCGGTTGAATGAATGATTCAATGACTCGCTCATTAAGACAGTCAAATGCTTCGTTCCTGAATGAATCAGCCGTTTGAGTGGCTCGGTTGAATGAATGATTCAATGACTCGCTCATTAAGACAGTCAAATGCTTCGTTCCTGAATGAATCAGCCGTTTGAGTGGCTCGGTTGAATGAATGATTCAATGACTCGCTCATTAAGACAGTCAAATGCTTCGTTCCTGAATGAATCAGCCGTTTGAATGAACCGGTTGAATTTCAATGACTCGCTCATTAAAAGTGACTTGGTGCCACCTACTGGTGGTTTTGATTTCACATTTAAAGTATATTTTCATTTATTTAAATCATTTCAAATATTAGTATTCAATGTCAACAAAAATCAATTTAATCTTATTGGAAAAGATGAGTCATCAGTGAGTCATCTATAAAATCCAAGAAAATATTGAGAGAATGTTTTTGTCAGTATCGCACGCCCCATATGGAAATGCATAGGTCAAATAGTGCGGTAAAGTGCCTTTGTGCATGTGTTTCTGAATTCGATGCATGCTTCTAGAAGACACTTTAGTGTAAAATAGATTTCAGTCTCCAGTCTTCGTTTTAAGAATGAGCCTGCTAGTAATGGACTCTTTCCTATGTCAGGACCAGCTGGGCAAGTTGGTGTGCAGAATCAACCCGTTCACCATGATGGAGTACCTGCAGCTGAGTTATGAAGAAGTAAGTGACCTGAAGGTTCAAGCCCAAGAAATCCTGTCCGCCAACATATTGGATATTGCTGCAATTATTTCCCAGCCCTCCATCACTGTGGTCTCGTGCCCCTGGTTTTTATCTGTCAGGTTTGAGTTATTAAAGTATGTTATTGTTACAGCTGGATGTAGTCGAGCGATTTCAATGCACCGAGCCAATCCAAACAGCTGAAGCTGTGAATGTCTTATCTACTCGATTCCCCCTTCCTCCGAATGTTACGTGTTAATTCAACCTCCCTCGACAACAGCTTACTGAAATTACCGCTCCCTCTCGTTAATATATTCACATCCCATCATTCTCCAGTTAAATACACCCTAGAGTCTAAGAACAGGGCGTTTTGAGGAATGTGTGAGATTTTATAATTGATTATTCATCATCCCGGCTGTATGCTTTACCTTTGCCTGACGTTCCCCTGTGTAATGTCTTCGACGGCTGTCGTCGGTTTGAACCGAAGCCGGTGTGATTTAGGAGACATCCTAACATAACCTTGTTAGCAACCAAGCAAATCAATTGAGAAGCGATGCAGAGTGGGCGGCAGAATAATTTGTCTCCTAACAAGATGCTTGTCTTTGTGTTTCAGGCTTTCTTTCTGGTCTATGCTCTTGGATGCTTGTCTATTTATTACAGCGGGGTGAGTTCTTGCCGTCTTTACTGTGTGCGTCATCTAAATGTGTTGTTAACTGGTACCTAAGTTCTGTCTGGTGCCGTTTACTACAGGAAGCCCTGTCAGTCGCTCAGGTTTGGACGATGTTTCGTTCACTGCAGCCCAACTTCTCCACCTCCTACGCCGCCTATCACTATTTCCGCAGTAAAGGCTGGGTGCCGAAGTCTGGAATTAAATACGGAACTGACTTAAGTAAGAATATTTCTCACACACGCTCAGCTGTAAACCTGGGCTGTATGTATAAAGCCGCTCAGAGTAAAATTATTTTTGTAATTGACCTAGTAACAGGGTTCCCGCAGGGTCTTAAGTCTTATTTCAAAATCAAAATTTTAGGCCTTAAAAAGTCTTAAATTCGCTGAAGTATTGATGATAATTTTAAACAGGTCTTGTTGTAACGCTACCTCTATTGCTCATTGAAATGCTCCCGCAGCGCTTTAGACTGTGTGTGTGTGTGTGTGTGTGTGTGTGTTTATTCCGGGGTGTTGTAGTTCTTTCTTTCGCTAGTCCAACTATAGTTCGCTGTTTTACAACTACAAATGAGACCAACATGCATCTTATATTGCAGCCAATCAGCTTTTGTCTCTTTTGGATTGTACCACCGACACATACAACGGATTTTAATGACCAAATAAAATAGCACTAAAAAAGAGTTAATAAAAGCTTGTAAACCACAAACTCGGTGCGACCGATGTCAGACTGGCTGTGGATTCTGTCTGCCACCGTCAGCGCTCGCGCGAGTTTATAAAGAATGTGTTCTTGCCCTTGAACGATCAAATACACACATTATTATGCCTGTCCATATTGGTGGTTATGTCTTGAGTGAACAAGTTTGGGACGTGTGTCAGTGTTGGATCTGTGCATTTCTGTAGGTGTTAAAGTGAAAGCAACCATATTCCCGCTCCTGTGTGTGTGTTAATGTTAATCAAACAACAACAGGGGAAAAAGCAAACAGTACTTAAATGAACACGCCGACTTTTTGGGACTTTAGTTTATTCACCGTATCCCCCAGAGTTAGATAAGTCCATACACACCATTCTCATCTCCGTGCGTGCCGTAACTCTGTCTGACGCACCCACCGCTAGCCTAGCTTAGCACAAAGACTGGAGGTAAACGGCTCCAGCTAGCCTACTGCTCAATAAGGGACAAAATAACGCCAACATTTTCCTATTTACATGTTGTGATGTGTATAGTTACATCGTGTACTAAGACCGACGGAAAATGAAAAGTTGTGATAGGCTAGCGGTGGGTGCGTCAGACAGAGTTACAGCACGCACGGAGATGAGAATGGTGTGTATGGACTTATCTAACTCTGGGGGTAAAGTCCCAAAAAGTCGGCGTGTTCCTTTAAACTTACAACATAAAGATACAGATACAGATACAAACAGTGCTTTATTTATTTGTCCTATTGTCAGTTGCTTATTAGTTCTTATTTTATTACTGACTGTTTACTTGTAAGATTTTGGTGATATTTCCCACCCTAAGCGATCATGTTATTAAAGCACACGCACCGAACACACAGTAAACAGGGTCTGACCGCACCTAACGCACAGTACACAGGGTCTGAACGCACAGTACACAGGGTCTGAACGCACAGTACACAGGGTCTGAACGCACAGTACACAGGGTCTGAACGCACAGTACACAGGGTCTGAACGCACAGTACACAGGGTCTGACCGCACCTAACGCACAGTACACAGGGTCTGACCGCACCGAACGCACAGTAAACAGGGTCTGACCGCACCGAACGCACAGTAAACAGGGTCTGACCGCACCGAACGCACAGTACACAGGGTCTGAACGCACAGTACACAGGGTCTGAACGCACAGTACACAGGGTCTGAACGCACAGTACACAGGGTCTGAACGCACAGTACACAGGGTCTGAACGCACAGTACACAGGGTCTGACCGCACCTAACGCACAGTACACAGGGTCTGACCGCACCTAACGCACAGTACACAGGGTCTGACCGCACCGAACGCACAGTACACAGGGTCTGAACGCACAGTACACAGGGAATGCAAAGCACTCGCACTTTCTGCAGAAAATATAAAAATCTAGAAAAGCTCTAATGTTCATGCAAGAACCCGTTTAAATGACTCGCATCTGTCACACCATCTGTTCTCGAGCTCTGTCGTTTATGGCGTGTCCCTCTAAAACATTTAGACCTGACCCTGAATTAACTGAGAGAGATTTTCCAAGTAGTGTGTGTAACACTGGAGGTGGACAGGTGAATTATTCAGGTGTATTAAGCATTGCTTTCCTCGCACTCCGACCCATCGCACCGTGGCCCGCTGGAAACTGACTCTTGGCTGTGAACTTCAGCAGACGATGGGAGCGTTGACACATGACTCTCGCTCCTAGCGCACTATAGAGTTGCATCTTGTTTGCTTTCTCAGCTCTCAGATTCTCATTTGTTCTAATGCTGATCCTTTATTTCTCTCTTTTCTAGTGCTCTACCGTAAAGGACCACCGTTTTATCATGCGAGGTTTGTTGGAATAGTTTGCTAATTAATCCCTGCATTGATGTTGCGTCAAGATAAAGTCCAGTCAACTTGCAAATCATAAATCATCATCATTAAACTGCATTCAGAACCCAATTTATGCTGTGTTTTCACGTTCTTAGCATGTAAAAGACCTCTAAAAACTCCTTACTAACCATCTGACAACTACCAACTGCCTAGCAACACCATAGCAACCATCCAGAATACCTTAGCAACCGCCTAGCAACCATCCAGAATGCCTTAGCAACCGCCTAGCAACCACCCAGAATACCTTAGCAATGCCCTAGCAACCACCCAGAATACCTTAGCAACATCTAGCAATGCCCTAGCAACCACCCAGAATACCTTAGCAACCGCCTAGCAACCACCCAAAACACCATAGCAACCGCCTAGCAACCATCCAGAATGCCTTAGCAACCACAGAGAATACCTTAGCAACTGCATAGCAACCACCCAAAACAACATAGCAACCGCCTAGCAACCACCCAAAACACCATAGCAACCGCCTAGCAACCATCCAGAATACCTTAGCAACCGCCTAGCAACCACCCAGAATACCTTAGCAACGCCCTAGCAACCACCCAGAATACCCTAGCAACCACAGAGAATACCTTAGCAACTGCATAGCAACCACCCAAAACAACATAGCAACCGCCTAGCAACCACCCAGAATATCTTAGCAACCACATAGCAACCACCCAAAACACCATAGCAACCGCCTAGCAACCATCCAGAATACCTTAGCAACATCTATCAATGCCATAGAAACCACCCAGAATACCCTAGCAACCACAGAGAATACTTTAGCAACTGCATAGCAACCACCCACAACACCATAGCAACCACCTAGCAACGCCCTAGCAACCACCCAGAATACCTTAGCAACCGCATAGCAACCCCCCCCCCTAGAATACCCTAGCAACCGCCTAGCAACAACCTAGCAACGCCCTAGCAACCACCCACAATACCTTAGCAACCGCCTAACAACCACCCAGAATACCTTAGCAACCACCCAGAACTCCCTAGCAACTGCCTAGCAACCACCCAGAATAACTTTCACATCAGCCTAAGAGTTACTACTTTACTGCGTTGAAGTAATTTCAGTGAGAAGGGTTTCATTCTGCCTTCAGCTACTCCGTGGTGGTGGAGAGAGTGGACGCGTGTTTCAGAGGCGCTGCGCTGCGGCCCTTCAGCTGGAGGTCTCTCGCCGCTCTGAGCAGAACCACTGGGAACGTCTCAAAGGTACCACGCTGCTTATGACATCTCTGATGATGAGGGCGGGGCCACCTGTCATTCACATGAGATCCACTAATAGCAAACCACAACCATCCAATCTATTCCCCACAGACAAAATCACGCCCTACATTTTTCTTGTTCCTAAAGCGTTTGACTCAGTTTATAAACCTCAGTTGACTTTCCCTCATCAGAGGCTGTGATTGGATAACTGGCCTAACCAGCGGACCAATGGCGTCGCAGCATCTCAAATGTTGGTTTGGTGGCTCTGAAACTTCTGAGTCAAAGTCTGATCAGAATGATTTGGTTTAATTCCTCCGGAAGCTTTAGTGTGTGTGTGTGTGTGTGTGTGTGTATTCCTCCAGAAGGGATTGTGTTCCCAAACACCAGCATCCCAACACGAGAACATGACCGCGTTTGTGTGAGTGACGCTCTGAGACGACACTCATTTATGATGGAGGGGAAAAAAGCCGCTTACAGTTTATTACTGCGATTTAGAGTCAGGAAGTGATGATTCTGTTCTCTTGAACACGAGATGCTTTATTTGCAGGTGTTTTTATGCAATAAATTTATGTTTTTATTGGTGCACAAGTTAAATTCACAACTAGATGACATCATTAACCGCTTTAACTTGAGCGTGGTATAAGCGTGATAATCCACGGCTGAGCGTTGAACTCTGACTGCACTCCTCAACACCGTTTAATGCACAGCTAGCCATGGATTATCCCTTACTTATTTTATTTTTTATTTTATTATTAAAAACTTTCATATAGTATTTTAAACCATTATATTTATGATTTATTAACATTAAACCTATGACAAACCAACATTTGGTCCAAACTCTTCTGAGAAATTGTAGGGTAATTGTGTTGTTGGTTGTTCAGTTTAGATGGGCATGTCATGTTTATTGCTAGAAAATTCCCAAATCACACGTCAGAGTAACACTATTTTGAAAACGGGTTGACACAATTCAGAAAACAGATCAAATGTAGATGCCTCCTGAGATGGATGAACCTGAAGGTTCAACACTTCCTTTCACTGACACTTTACTGGAAAAGAACCAAAAGAAAGAGTCAAGGCTCATGTGATCCGTTTGGTGTCTTCTCACTGTGTGTGTGTGTGTGTGTGTGTTATCTGTGCAGGAACTGATGCTTTGCTACGTCATCACTCCATCAGATCTGACAGAAGACGAGCTGTCCTCGCCGGAGTGTGTGAAGCGGTTCACCGTACAGGTACAGGAGGGCAGAGTGTGTGTTTCCAGAGTTTCTGCACACGTCTGGATCTGTGATGTTCCTCATGTGTTGCAGGAGGTGCTGGTGAGCAGATGGGTCTCCTCAAGAGAGCGCACAGAACAGGAGGACATTTGAGCCAGCAGTCCTTTCTCCATTCCTTACATCTTTATTTTGCTTCAAAATGTTTTTTTTTTATTTTTTATAATGTGCAGAGATTGTTTAAACAACATCCAGACACAGTCAAAGAGTGTTCAACAATAAATATATGGACAGAAGACCAGTGGAGTTCATTGTTTTATCACAAAAAGCTTTTTCTTTTCTGCTTATTCTACGGTTCCCACACCTCAAATCATTGTTCAGATGATGTATTTGTCAGGTTTTGTCCTTAAAACGCTTGTATGTGTGTGTGTGTGTGTGTGGGGGACTAATTTCAGACGCATCTGAACCCACGCCTCCGTTGCTAATTCAGAAACATCATTTTAGAGCTCATAACGGATAGCAGAATAATGCAGTTATTAATGCCGTTATTAATGCAGTTATTAATGCCGTTATTAATGCAGTTATGCTGTTATTAATGCAGTTATTAATGCCGTTATTAATGCAGTTATGCCGTTATTAATGCCGTTATTAATGCAGTTATGCTGTTATTAATGCAGTTATTAATGCCGTTATTAATGCAGTTATTAATGCCATTATTAATGCAGTTATTAATGCCGTTATTAATGCAGTTATTAATGCCGTTATTAATGCAGTTATGCTGTTATTAATGCAGTTATTAATGCAGTTAATGCCGTTATTAATGCAGTTATGCTGTTATTAATGCAGTTATTAATGCAGTTAATGCCGTTATTAATGCAGTTATGCTGTTATTAATGCAGTTATTAATGCAGTTAATGCCGTTATTAATGCAGTTATGCTGTTATTAATGCAGTTATTAATGCAGTTAATGCCGTTATTAATGCAGTTATGCTGTTATTAATGCCATTATTAATGCAGTTATTAATGCCGTTATTAATGCCATTATTAATTCAGTTATTAATGCCTTTATTAATTCTATTAATGCCTTTATTAATTAAATTAATGCAGTTATGCAGTTATTAATGCTGTTATTAATGCTGTTATTAATGCAGTTATTAATGCAGTTATGCCGTTACTAATGCAGTAATTAATGCAGTTATTAATGCCTTTATTAATGCCATTATTAATTCAGTTATTAATGCTGTTATTAATGCCTTTATTAATTAAATTAATGCCGTTATTAATGCAGTTATGCCGTTATTAATGCAGTTATTAATGCCTTTATTAATGCCATTATTAATGCCTTTATTAATTAAATTAATGCCGTTATTAATGCAGTTATGCAGTTATTAATGCAGTTATTAATGCCGTTACTTGAAGTCAAGATTACGAGTGCTTTGTTGTCGGAATGAACAGGAATCATGGAGAACACCAGGTTTATTCTCGCCTATTTATTGGGAAAATCTTGTATGTAGTGTCACATGCACTGACAACCATATAAACATTTGCGATGCTGTCCAGATAGTCCGCTTTCTGCCGATTCTGTCATTTCAGTCAAATGCAGGCTATTTTCGCTGTGAATAAAACATACAATATGCTTCAAATGATTACTCGTATATGTGACCCTGGACCACAAAACAGTCATAAGGGTCAATATTTTGAAATTGAGATGTATACATCATCTGAAAGCTGAATAAATAAGCATCATTGATGATGGTTTGTTAGGACAATATTTGAAAATCTGGAATCTGAGGGTGCAAAAAAAATCTAAATATTGAGAAAATCTCCTTTAAAGTTGTCCAAATGAAGTCCTTAGCAATGCATATTACTACTAATAATACATTCTTGATATATTTACGGCAGGACATTTACTAAATCTCTTCATGGAACATGATCTTAATATCCTAATGATTTTTGGCATAAAGAAAAATGTATAATTTTGACCCGTACAGTGAATTGTTGGCTATTGCCACAGACACACCCGTGAGACGCACGACTGCTGTTGAGCTCCAGGGGCACATGTAAATATGCACTACATTAATGACAAGACGAGACGATCTAGCTGTTAAAAAGAATAACTCACACCTGTCACAGCAGTAGTTCTCCCGCCACCATGTTTAAAGTTTATGGCACGCCCATCTCGGGAATTTGGGTATCAAAATTATTTCCGAACTTCCCAGCGCCCATCAGAGTGTGTTCATGTGCAATTTTCACCTAGGAAACTCATATTTACGATAATTCCGATAGCACGTGATAGCAGCATAACTGCACACCTTGTGCCTTCGTCAACCAATCAGATTCAAGCATTCGACGATAGCGAGGATAGCAGATTCCACACCACAGCTATAACGATAAAGACAGCTGATGAACGATAAAAACCATTGACAGCCAATCAGAATCATTTGCATTTAAAAATAAAGATGCAAATAAACAGAACGATATCGTGAGCGGTCAGTCACATTCTGTCTTGGGTTCAACTGAAGTGTCCAAACCGTGAAGCGTTTCCTCCTCACTGAAGCAAACCATGCCTGAAGCTTTACAGAAGTGGCATTTCAGCTCAGATTATAGGCACTTTTAGGCATCATTCAATCAAATTCCACCTTGATACAAGATACGATTAAACAACAGGAAATGATGCTAGGCTCAGTTGTTCTTGCTGTCCTCGTCCTCCTCACTCGGACTCTCCTGCGAGTTTCTCCGCGGGCTGTTGACGATGTAGAAGTGATTCTGGGAAATCTCGCGGCACAGCATCATGTACTTGGAAGCTCTCTTGATGCGCGGCAGCACGAAGGACTGCGTGAACTGGTCTTTGCTCAGCGCGGGCTTGGACTGCGCAGCCAGCACACAGTTGATGAAGGTCAGCGTGTAGCTGTAGCAGTTGTGCGTTTCCTCATTAAAGCTGGAAGATAAAGAACAGGCTGATTCCAGACTCACACCAGACAAAGTTTTCTTCATCATTTCTGTGTGTGTGTCACCTTTGCCACAGAGGGTCCCACATCTGATCGGAGGAGAACTTCTCCAGATACTGATCCCACTGGCTCATCAGGCTGAACATGTCGGGCTGGACCAGCGGGACGCAGATGCAGCGCTCCCAGCCCTCGTGCTCTCGCTGGACACCAGCCTTGGTGTAGTTGTAGACTATTCCTGCATTACAAACAGGGCAAATGGCTTTGACTTATAAATAAACTAAATAAAATGCTATTTAAAATTAAAGCTGCAAGCAGAGATGTAGGGGCCCAAGCCCCAGCGCCACCGTCACCCGGTGGCTTTAGGAAAACAGAGCGCAGTGGGCAAGATGCTTTTAACCCTCTATGGGACGCATTGTGTTCTAACCATTAAAAATATTTTTATGAAATAGCTTCGGTCATACAAACGTTTCCCCAAATCTTTTTTGGTTGCCAACGCTGTACCACAATGGAAAATGGTCAAAAAAGTGAACGTTTTTTTTGTTTTTGTTTTTTTAATTGCTAGATTTATATACTTGGGACTCATGGAAACCAAAAATAAGTATATCCCTATCATTTAATTGTTCCCTATAATTTGGCTAACTCATCCTCACTCTCGTCACTCTGCACTCGTCCTATTGCCCTTTCCGTAAAATATTGCTGTATTCATTTTCTGAAAAGAAGAAATAATTTGGATGCTTTTACATAAACACAACTATACTACAATAAACACTTTAAATAAATAAATAAATAACTGCAATCATATTGTTGATGCTACTATCTATAATAAATCCCAATGGGGAAAAACATGACTGCAGTTCCACTGTGGGACAGCCAAATGGAAACATTTATAATTTTTTCAATTTACAGTAAAACTATGTTAGACAAAGTTGATTTGTGAATAAAAATATCTAATTTACGCATCAAAGATGCTGCAAAAAATCCCCCTTGAGAAGAGATGATTAGAAATGAGGTTCATAAAGCGATTTCTGGAGCCCTTCAACCGGTGACAGTGGGAAAGAGACGTTCAGATGTCATGTGACTTAAAAACAGCACATCATTGGCTACCTTAAGGCTTGCCCGTTTAATTCACATAGTAAAATTTATTGTATTTTTTTTCTGAATAAAAAGGAAATGAGTAGAAATTAATTGTTGCCATATGGTATATAAAAATAGGAGGACAACGTCAGTCATTTGTATTTGCCTCACTTCCTGCTGCCAGCAGGTGGCGCTATGACTAACTGAATATTGGCATGTTGAGTCTTCAGGCCAGGGCACTTATCAAACGTGAAGTTTGGGGCAGATCGGACATTTTATGCTTGAGTTACAACAACTTCCTGTTTTAATGGCGAAACATCGAATTTTGTGATTCCTTAAGATTAGACTGACCTAATATGATGTTGATCTAAATCTCTAGGAGGAGTTTAAGTACAACAGAAATTTTGCAGAGAAAATTCAAAATATCTCACTTCCTGTTGGTTTTGAGATTTGGCTCCCAGGGTCTTTTTTGTAGGTGTTGGGCTGTTTGACATGAAGTGTGTGTACCGAATTTCACACCTGTACGTGAAACGTAGCACGAATGGCGCTTGATTGAAATTTTGTAAGTGGCGCTATCGAGCCATTTTGCCACATCTAATTCTGAAACCCATATCAGACGTACATTTTCACCACTTCTGACGTGAGTGCAACGTTTCGTGAGTTTTTGAGCATGTTTAGGCCATCAAAAATATGATTCATTTCAGAGAAGAAGAATAGGATAGAATCACACCATCAGTGCTCGGGCCCTAAAAACTGATCGTGTTTGTATGATTCACATCATATGAATTCGTACAAAATCACCGCCTAGTAAAATATAATGTTTTCCTGTGAGATCGGGTTCTGCAGGAATTCTACAGGTCAGATTCTGTTACTTTTTAAAACGTAAAATGTTTAAAAGTGCAATTTACTGAATTCATTAATAATTTAGTTGTACCATTTATCATTTTCGGTTATAAGCAGCTGTTTTAGTATGATGGAAGCTTGTTTCTACCACTGAATAAAAAATTTAAAAGGTAATTGCACATTTTTATCTCACTTTTTCTTGCAATTCTGATATGAACTTTATAAACCGATGTAAATTGCGAGAGAAAAAAGTTGCAATTATATTTTACATTTTTTATTCTGTGGCGGAAACAAGCTTCCATACCATTATGGCTTTTATTAATATTTTAAATCAGTTTTTACATTTTTTAAATTTTAGTGATTTTGTGGTGTTTTGTCATTTTTAGTAGTCTTTTATTTCATTTTTAGTTTGAGTTTAATACTTGAACATTTTATTTTGAAACTTATTTTTATTTTCCCCAAAAATTCAGTTTTTTATGGTTTTAGTTAACCCTGATTATAAGAAAAATAAAACTACATACACCAGCAAATGCTAATAACTGTAAATGAGAACGGTATGAGAAACGGGACTTCTGGAAAAACAAACATTTTAGCATTTGCAGCAAAAGAAGATGCATTTCCTTATAAAATATATTTACTGTAGCACTTTTCCTTGTTAAAATGACATACCGTTAGTGTTGGTAATTCCTGTGTGTAGATCAGAGCGGCCATCAAAATCCCTGCAAAAAGCACAGCATTAGTCCAAGAAACTGTTCAGATCAATCTTGATATGAGGATAGTGACATTCTCTTATAAGAGCGACAGGAACCTCCATAAGATCTAGCAGCATTTTAATGGTCGTACCTGAGCACATTGTCTTCTGTTGATGCCACAAGAAAAGCACATGGGACTTTGTGTCCGTTGGAGAAGGGGTTGGGAATGCTGACCGGCGCTTCCTCCAGCCTCTTCCCGCTGAAACTAACGCCGCATTCAGGACACTGATCTGGGACGAAGAAACAAAAGATGTCCTTGTCACAGTGGTTGAATTTGATCACGCTCTTGTCCATTGGGAGAGAACAGACAGATGCTGCATGGGACCGGACTCTGCTCTAATGCCAGAGTCGAGAGACCGGCTGCTGTGTTTCATTCGGGTGACGTCGACACTTCACGTGGATCTGGTTGCAGCTGACGCCATTAAACCTGTGGAACAGTGGTGTCTGTTTCATGGCAACTTCATTAATGTTCATCAGCGCTCACGTGAGGACAGGCTTGAGTTGCGCCGTGTGCCTTTTATCAAAGAATGGCGATAAACAGTTCATTCTTTACACACACTCACACACACACGACTGTGTGGATGAATATGTTTCTCCTGCTGCTCATAAAATATTCACTACTAGTCTTAAGAGATATAACCAGTTTAGATGGAAAGGACGTCATGCTGACTAGCTGAAGACGTTACTGTAGCTTTACCCATTAATAGACACGCTACTTCCTTGAGAATAAACTCCAGCACAACAACCATAATGACATGATCTTCACAATAGATAATGCTTTACAGTCAACTCTGTTAGAGAGATACACTACATTGCCAAAGGTTTTGTGACGCCTGCCTTTACATGCACATGAACTTTAATGCCATCCCATTCTTAATCCGTAGGGTTTAATATGGAGTCGGCCCACCCTTTGCAGCTATAACAGCTTCAACTCTTCTGGGAAGGCTTTCCACAAGGTTTAGGAGTGTGTTTATGGGATTTTTTGACCATTCTTCTAGAAGCGCATTTGTGAGGTCAGACACTGATGTTGGCCGAGAAGGCCTGGCTCGTAGTCTCCGCTCTAATTCATCCCAAAGGTGTTCTATCGGGATGAGGTCAGGACTCTGTGCAGGCCAGTCAAGTTCCTCCACACCAAACTCGCTCATCCATGTCTTTATGGACCGACGCTTTGTGCACTGGAGCGCAGTCATGTTGGGACAGGAAGGGGCCGTCCCCAAACTGTTCCCACAAAGTTGGGAGCATGAAATTTTCCAAAATGTCTTGGTATGCTGAAGCATTAAGAGTTCCTTTCTCTGGAACTAAGGGGCCAAGCCCAACCCCTGAAAAACAACCCCACCCCATAATCCCCCCTCCACCAAACTTTACACTTGGCACAATGCAGTCAGGCAAGTCCCGTTCTCCTGGCAACCGCCAAACCCAGACTCGTCCATGGGATTGGCAGACAGAGAAGCGTGATTGGTCACTCAGAGAACACGTCTCACTGCTCTAGAGTCCAGTGGCGGCGTGCTTTACCCCACTGCATCCCACGCTTTGCATTGCACTTGGTGATGTAAGGTTTGGATGAGCTGCTCGGCCATGGAAACCCATTCCATGAAGCTCTCTACACACTGTTATTGAGCTCATCTGAAGGCCACAGAAGTTTGGAGGTCTGTAGCTATTGACTCTGCAGAAAGTTGGCGTCTTCTGCGCACTGTGACCCTCAGCATGCGCTGACCCCGCTCTGTGATTTTACGTGGCCTATCACTTCGTGGCTGAGTTGCTGTTGTTCCCATTTGCTTCCACTTTGTTATAATCCCACTAACAGTTGAGCGTGGAATATTTAGTAGTGAGGAAATGTCAGGAATGGACTTATTGCACAGGTGGCAACCTATCACGGTACCACGCTTGAGTTCACTGAGCTCCTGAGAGCGACCCATTCTTTCACAAATGTTTGTAGAAGCGTCTGCATGCCTAGTGCTTGATTTATACACCTGTGGCCATGAAGGGATTGAACACCTGAACTCAGGGATTTGGAGGGGTGTCCCAATACTTTTGCCAATATAGTGTACATATGGCAGTTTATCTGTTCAATAAAACACCTTACTCACCTGTTGAGTAATAAAAACACCATCATCTCCGCGTTGCTTTTACAACATTTCAAATTCCTCAGTTCTCTCCATCTCCTAAAGCCAAGCCCATGTTGATTCTTGTTTTATTACGAGCTCTGTTGCATTCTCTTTTCTCCAACAGACTCTGAAGTGTTTAAAAAGTGTTTAAAACGGGCGATTCCCCGGAGGTTGGAGATTTAGCGGCTTCATGTCAAACTTTCTCGCTTGTTGTGACAACTAACCCCTGCCACTGACTAACCCCTGCCATTAATTAACCCCCACTACTAACATCTGTCGCTAACCCCTGTCACTTACTAACCTCTGCCACTAACCCCTATCACTAACTAACCTCTGCCACTAACTAACATCTGTCACTAACCTCTGCCACTAACTAACCTCTGCCACTAACTAACCCCTGCCACTAACCCCTATCACTAACACTAACAAACCCCTGCCACTTATTAACCCGTCACTAACTAACCCCTATCACTAACTAACCTCTGCCACTAACTAACCTCTGCCACTAACATCTGTCACTAACTAACCCGTCACTTACTAACCCCTGCCACTAACCCCTATCACTAACTAACCTATGCCACTAACTAACCCCTGCCACTAACCCCTATCACTAACTAACACTAACAAACCCCTGCCACTTATTAACCCGTCACTAACTAACCCCTATCACTAACTAACCTCTGCTACTAACATCTGTCACTAACCTCTGCCACTAACTAACCTCTGCCACTTACTAACCCCTGCCACTAACCCCTATCACTAACTAACACTAACAAACCCCTGCCACTTATTAACCCGTCACTAACTAACCCCTATCACTAACTAACCTCTGCCACTAACTAACCCGTCACTAACTAACCCCTGCCACTAAATAACCTCTGCCACTAACTAACATCTGTCACTAACTAACCCGTCACTAACTAACCCCTGCCACTAACTAACCTCTGCCACTAACCTCTGCCACTAACTAACCCCTGCCACTACCCCTATCACTAACTAACACTAACAAACCCCTGCCACTTATTAACCCATCACTAACTAACCCCTATCACTAACTAACCCCTGCCACTAAATAACCTCTGCCACGAACTAACATCTGTCACTAACTAACTCGTCACTAACTAACCCCTGCCACTAACTAACCTCTGCCACTAACCTCTGCCACTAACTAACCCGTCACTAACTAACCCCTGTCACTAACTAACCTCTGCCACAAACTAACCTCTGCCACAAACTAACCTCTGTCACTAACTAACCTCTGTCACTAACTAAACTCTGCAACTAACTAACCTCTGTCACTAACTAAACTCTGCCACTAACTAACCTCTGTCACTAACTAACCTCTGTTACTAACTAAAAGTTACATAGTGCACCTTGAAACATGAAAGTATTATGCAATCATTTAAGACATTTCCCCTTCACTCTTAAAATAAAGCTTCTTTATTGGCATCGATGGTTCCATGAAGAACCTTTAACATCCATGGAATCTCTCCATTGCACAAAAGGTTCTTTAGATTATTAAAATGATCTTCACACTAAGAAAATAATGGTTCTTTTGAGAACTGATCATTGAAAGGTTATTTTGGGAAGCAAGTGGTACTTTTATGGCATCACTGCGAAAACCCTCTTTTGGAACCTTTATTTTTATGAGTGTATAGAACCTTTTTGGCATTTAAAATTGAGTCAAGATCCCTAGAGAACCCTTTTTTTGAAGAGTGTGGTTTTAATACAGTGCTGCATTTACATAGTGTACATACATACAGTAACTAACCTTGGGACCAATATATACAGTATATGAACTTACATAGCGTTTTATGAAGAAATGTGTATCACGTGTCATCCGGTGTATTCACTATGTAAAATCCTTGTTGTAATATTGCATGATAGATGTTGATGTATTGGGACACTGTCTTCATTCTGGGTAAAACGTGGCGTCCAGTGAACTCATCTCTGCTCAGAGATGCTTTCCCATCCAGCCAGCGCATGTGGTTTATGAAGGTCAGAGCGAAGCCGTAACAGCACGATCCAAACGCTCGCTCCTCAGCAAACCTGCCAGGAACAAACATCTCAATATTTTTTTGGGTAATCCTGCCAGATTTTGTGACTTTTTGTGTGAATTTTCATTCTGTGTATTGGACAGTAGGTCTAATGCTGTACCGCTCTGACACCCATTCTGGAAGGACGGAGAACTGCTCCAGCTCGCTGTCCCATGATTCCCTGAGGTCCCGTCTCCCTGGAGGGGCGAGCGGGACGCAGACACACCGTTCCCAACCGTGAGCGTCTCTCCGGATTCCTGACAGGGTGTAGTTATAGACCACACCTGCAGGGGGAGAGACACTCAAAGGACACGCAAACAAACAAATATAATATTCACAGGTGGGCAATACTGTACCTTCTGAATTTGAAAGCCCCACGTGTATCTCACTGTCATTCCATTCTCTGGAGAAAAAAAGATAAAAAATGATAGAAAGAGAGTCACTATAGCTCACCAAGGCTGCATTTATTTGATCAAAATACAGTAAAAATTGTCAAATATTATTACAATGTAAAACAGCTGTTTTTTATGTGAATATTAAAATGTAATTTATTGAATTTCAGCATCATTACTCTGCAAACTTTTATAAAAAATACTGATGTTTTGACTGTTTTTGACATCAATCGGGGTGTTTATCAGTTTCAAACATTACTAATGTTCTGTTGAACCAGCGAACACACGAGTCTCTCAGACTCCGGCATCAGAGCCTCTGAGGACTCCGTGGGTGAAGTTCATTTATGAAGGAAATGTGCCGAAGAATGGCGGTAAAATTTTATATATTTGAGCGAATCATTTTACGCGTGACTGCTTCACCACCGAGGGTCAGTAATGCTGGATTTGAGAAGTCGTTTCTGAAGGACGGGTCAATACCAACGCTTTGAGCTCTAACTTCATATCAGAACAAGTGAGGATGGCACTTCATATTCTGTGAATGTTTGCTAATGTCCTTCTGAATGAGCTTTCTAGAACGCTGTACGGCTAATATGGCTAAAGTTAGCATCGTCTCTGACTGTATTCACAGAGACTAGAGCTGTGTCGTTAGTTTTATCCTGAAAACACTCACCGTCTGCGTGATTCATAAACACACATTTATTATGCATTGTGTAGTCGGGTGACGGACGTTACATAAATGATCCCCTAACCATTCAGTCTAAAAGTGTCGAGCTCTTTCTGAGTCTCTCGTCTGTGTCGACTCCGGCTCAAACATGTACGGCTGCTCCACAACTGCTTATTTCTGACATTTTGTCTGAGTGAGATTCGCCTGTTTTGTTGTTGCCAGAGTATCTGTGATCTCGCGTAGCCAGATCTTCAGATTGACGGCAGAAGGTCTGGACTCCATCGCAGCTTTCATTGGTCAAGGAACACCCAAGAGGACGTTTAACTGACATGTAACGCAACCAATCACAGTTCGCTTTGTTCCACGTCATGTTTAGGGGAGTGAAAATGTAAAGTCGATATACCCGGAATAACAGACCGGTGTGCGTCTATAAATTTTTCATTCATTAACGTTATTCAAGTTTACTGCAACAATGGAGCCGCGAACTTCACATACTTTTGAAAGTTTAGTCGTTCCTGGTAAGCACTCGTCACAGTTGTAAACACTACGCCGTTCTTCTTCCACGAGGGAATTTGTGGAATTTGTTTCCAGGTGGTCTGTTAAAGAACGCAACACACACGTCTCGCGGACATCCTGTAGAATTCAACCAATCAGATGACAACTTCGAAACTCCTGAAGTGTTTCCAGATAAGTGTGCCATATACCTCTTCCTGAGTCTCTCGTCTGTGTCGACTCCGGCTCAAACATGTACGGCTGCTCCACAACTGCTTATTTCTGACATTTTGTCTGAGTGAGATTCGCCTGTTTTGTTGTTGACGGTGAGTATTCGGTGTCATCCTTAATTTCTTGATTATTTTGTATATAGCCAGTGATTCCCAGCCTCCATCGATCAAGGCTTAACATTGAAACTTCATTATCTTTTTTAAATAAACAAGTTGCGATTCTGCAAAGCCACGCCCACAACATGGGAACTCATGAATATTCATGTACCCGGCCCACTGGAACTTAATATTACATGTATGTGAATAATTATAGTGGTATAACTCACCCGAGATGTGTTGGTCCGTGAACAGATCCTATGAGAAACGCGCATGGCACTTTGTGTCCATTTGTAAACGGGCAGGGAATCGCGACAGGTGCGTCTAAAAGTCCGAACGTTAGAGTCTGATGACAGACCGGACACTGACGGACATCATCAGAAGAGAAACTGTACACGTCTCTTCCACAGTGTCTGTATTTGATCGCCGCTTTCTCCATTAGTGTTCCTGTCGTGCTCTGAGCCTGACCTCAGATCGGTTTCGTTTTCTCTCGTTCCACGAGTGACGTCATTGTGTTCAAACCCGGTCCAGCAGGGGGCGCAAAAAACGAATCCTTCAGTAAATCAGCCTAAAAAATTAAATAACATCACTTATTCTCTTTCCAGGTCAGTTTATCCGGTTCTGTCGCTATTTATGAGCTACATTTCCCACACCTTTCCCAATCAGTATTTGTAGTGAAAGCGGAAAAGCGATGAACGAATCGTTTTATAGAGTCGGTTCAAACGATTCCATGCTTACTTACATGATGTACAATACTCGGTTGTGAACTCCCAGCAAACACAGAACGTCTCCCTAACGTTTCCAGTTTATGAACCACATAAGAACTTTCTTTTAACTAAAAACCGGGCTGTGAAAAGATCCGTTCGAAAGAACCGACTCGCGGAAGTGAATCGGAAGCACTGATCAGCGTCGCTGTGATGTAGCCGGTGATATTTTCAGGTTGCACTGTAACATTTCACAGTAAAATACCCCATTCGTAGCCGGATAAAAACATGTCAACGAAACAAGTGACCTGCAGGTAAAGAGAAACGCACTACACAGCCATCAAAGCATCGCTGTGTCCCATAAGGTCATTGATAATATCATCATGACTTTGACATGAGAGAAAATGGTGTATCTGGACTGACGCATGAGATCTCTGCCATCTGCGCCTTTATTCTCCACTCAGGTCTCCGTCTTTTGGTGATGTTTTCTGTGTCTCTGCAGATATTTCCTGCATGGTGTGTGTCGGGAGGGCAGCAGGTGCTTGTTCTCTCATGATCTGACCACGAGCAAACCTTCAACCATCTGTAAATACTACCAGAGAGGAGTCTGTGCCTATGGAGACAGATGCAGGTGACTCAAATAGGCCTCTTTGCATGCATTTTGCTGGATAACTAGGCATCTTTTATGAGTGATTCATCGATTTGTCTTCTCTGATGACGTGTTCACTGGCGCGAGGGCGGGGCAACCTGTCACTCACATGAGATACATTTGTTCTTGTTTGAGTAGCCGTTTCACTCGGATACGGTACAATCGGGAAGACTGTGGTTTAAAGGGGAACTATTATGCAAAATTTACTTTTACATGGTATTTGAACATAACTGTGTTGAACATAACTGACACATTTATGTTCAAACACCATGTAAAAGTGAATTTTGCATAATAGTATTTGTAATAGTATATAGCATAATGGTAAAAATCCACACACTCCTCTTTTTTTAATCCCCATAAATCATAAGCTGCATCTCAGAACAAGCCATTTGCAGTTTTTGATGTCACATATGCTTAGGCCCCGCCCACGTCTGGCACAGACTCCGCCCTGTTAGCATAGCCCCGCCCCTGAGTGAGCTGTACACACTCCGCCAGAGCATTTAAGAAATGTGTTCTAATTAAAGCGACTAAAGTTATTCGGTCGATAGCAGCGAGTGATTTTCTGTTTGATTCATATTAACAGCAGATATAGCAGTAGGTACTGTATATTACGCTGCTGTCACTTTAATACACACATCTAATATACATATGCGATTTCTTTACGTTCACAGACATAAACGACTGTGTTTATGTGAACTGTGTGTGTGTTTGACAGTTTAAGACGCAATAAGACGTGAAAGAGAACTTAGTTTAATACTCACGGGACGCTCCGCCTGACACACAGCTTTCTGTGCGCGTGCTTCGGGTGTGTGTGTGTGTGCGCTCAGAAAACCATATATCAGACGTTTAGACTGATATGGCTTTAAAACACATGCAGATCATGAACTCTCATGATGATGAAGAACTGCAATGTCACGTGAGCGTGAGCGCGATAGAGATGATCATCAAAACCAAACGGATGTTTTAGATTTTGGCAGAGCATCCGAGACACAAGCTGTACCTCTTCTGGATAGGGGGCGGAGCAGCAGCTCATATGCATTTAAAGATGCATGCACAAAAAACTTCCACTCAAAAATGGGCATTTAGAACATGATATGTGGGGTATTTTGAGCTGAAACTTCATTTGTTTGCTGTGTTCTGTGATAGATATGATCATGTCAAACCGTGTGGCCGCGGCGGAGGCGGCGCAGCAGTCGAGCACCCGAACAGAGCCGCGTCAGCGCCAGGACCCGCTCCACCAGCAAACACTGCCAAAGCTGGCAAAAAACCACTCGTGCTGAGAGACAAAGGTACCTGCACTCATGTTCCCAGCCCAGATGCACTACATCACTACATGCTTGTCTGCATCTAACATGAGCTCATATATATTGTGAATTATTGGACACGATTGTCTTCTGCTTTATAGTTCATTGCAACATTCACACACAGTTATTGAACTGAATTGATCTGAATATTGACGTTATTGTCCTTCTGTAGAGCTGCTTTACTGCTAAAATTCAATTTGTTTCATAATTGATGCCTTTTGCAATAGGGTCATTCAATGGCAAATCAACCAAATTTCGGACACTATTAGTCGGTCTATTACTAACGTTCAACATTATTTATTCTTCAGACATTCCCCTTTAATTGCAATAAGTATCAGCTGTGTGCAAAGTGAACAACATTTGGTTTTTGACCATTGAAAATAGGTAGGCTAAATTAAACAAAGTGAATATTGAGCCGCATTGAGATCCCCATATCTATAGGGCCTTCAAAATGAAGATACAAAAATTTAAGTTTATTAAGAACCAGAATCTAAAATCATATTGAGATAACTTTATTACTTCTTGAGTGACAGGCAAGCAAACTTTGGAAAATGAATATTTATGGCACTCAGACAGGTATATTCTATGCAATTGTGTTGGTTTTTGACCACTGAAAATGTGTACAATTGACCAGTTTACTCATAGAGCCGCATTAAGATCTCCATATCTCTGGGCCTGAACCATCTAGAACCGTAAAAATTAAGATACCAACAGAAATGTTTATTAAAAACCAGAATCTAAAAGGATATTAAGATATCTTTAATACTTCTGGAGTTACAGGCATTCAAACTTGGGGAAAATAACACAAGAAGTGCTTTTTCCCATTTTTGAACGGTCACCGTTGGCATATAATGCATCACAGATTGATAAAGTCAACAGATTTCACTAATAGAGCTACCAATCTCTGTGTGAAAATAAAATAATGCTGCTGCCATCTTTCTAAAGTCATTTTTACACGCCTGTAAATTGGCTCCAAATCTGTCATTTTGACACTCCTCTACAAAATAGTAGATTACTCAATAAATATTCATCCATGATATTTAATATTTTGGATTTTGTTCTTCATTTATGTATTTCTTTCACCAGAAAAAAATGATCAAAATCAAAAAATGTAGCCAGGTTAATATTGGGAATGACCCAATAGTAAAAGGAACACACCGACTTTTTGGGACTTTAGTTTATTCACCGTATCCCTCAGAGTTAGATAAGTCCATACACACCATTCTCATCTCCGTGCGTGCCGTAACTCTGTCTGACACACCCACCGCTAGCCTAGCTTAGCACAAAGACTGGAGGTAAACGGCTCCAGCTAGCCTACTGCTCAATAAGGGACAAAATAACGCCAACATTTTCCTATTTACATGTTGTGATGTGTATAGTTACATCGTGTACTAAGACCGACGGAAAAAGAAAAGTTGTGATTTTCTAGACTGATATGGCTAGGGACTATACTCTCATTCCTGCGTAATAATCCAGGAGCTTTGCTGCCGTCCCATGGGTGCAGCGGCGCAATGATATTACACAGCGCCTAATACTAATAAAATTAGAGCCATAAGAGCCATAATTTGAAATGCAGCACTAAAAGCATAAATGCTTGAGCAGATATTATTCGAAATTGTTTATGCACTAAGGAAAGGTAGACAATGTGTGTCTAGGCTAATGTTATTTATGTACAATCTTTTTGCTCTGTTTTAGCATCTTTAAGAATTGGTGTTTCCTTTGAGAACGAAAGAAAGGAGGAGCAACACAATTTCTTTTGTTTCTCTTGATTGAAACATAAATCAATTCTTTGCCCAAAAGATCCACGAGAGATTGTAATGTTGTTTTTATGTGGATGTGCAGCCCTGGGGCCGTACAGCGGCGAGAGTGCTGAGGACTGCTGGGACTACAGGGACGACAGCGCTCACGGCAAACCACACACGTACCTGGACGCCATCCGCTCCGGGCTGGAGAGTTCGGCCAGCGCCGGCCCGTATCCAGACACCAGCCCGCAGCCGCAGCTCTGCCCGTACATGGCGGCAGGCCAGTGTCACTACGGCGACAGCTGCCCGTATCTCCACGGCGATATGTGTGAAATATGCCGGCTGCAGGTTTTGCACCCGCACGACCCTGAGCAAAGAGCGGCGCATGAAAAGGTGATCACACACTTTTAGTGGTTTCCAGATTTTCATTCATTGTTCAGTTTTTAATGCAGCATATTGAGTGCAAAATTTGAAGCAAACATATATATATAATGTACTATATGAGCAATATCACACTCGTAGCCGTGTTATATGGCTCTATATTCGGCCGTAAGCGCGAGTCCACCGGTAATCACAGTGTGCTGATATACAGCTATATCGCACGGTTACGAGTGTGATATTGCGTTTATTCAACAGTTCGACTGCACAAGTGTGTAAATAAATAAGAAACAACAGAGTGTCTTTAAAAACCCTCTTTTGTTCGGAACTGCTTCCTTCCGCCATGGGCCCAAGCCTCCGTTACTAAACGAGTGCATTACCTGCATCTGATACAGCGTTCATTCTTCAGGTCAATCTAATATTCATAATAAGAAATGTCCGATATCTAAGCGATATCTTTGTCCTTTTAACATTTCCCATGACAGTGCTAGTCGATGCTTTTGTAAGTTGCGTGTTTAAAGTAAAAATAATGTCCGTGTTTACATCCTTGTTTCAGTCTCTTTCAATATAAAAGTCTTTGCTACTGAATCATAAAGCTGCCATCTAATGGTGTAATAATGTTACTAACACTGAAGTCGAAATCACAATCACTAACGGACCCTTTCTCAATACCAAACACGGCAATAACCATTATAAAAGTATACGTTAGTACAATAGGAAATAAACACAAGTATACAGTTCAGTCAAAAGTACAAAAGCAGTGCTCTAGTTAGTACAGGATTTTAGTTTACTTCACTTTGCCTTTAGTCAAATTGATTTACTCTGAAACAAGTAATAGATTTAATAAGGCCAAAGATTGCCCGTTTGATATATCCAAAAATGAATTATATCTCATTTTTAACCACTATCTACATAAGAGCCAGCAGCAAATTCCTGAAGGACTGGCTGAGATAAAGCGGTTCTCGACGGGTACGAGCGCCAAAAATGTCTAAACAAACTTTTAAATAGGTGCTGTTTATATATACATTGCATATTTGAGGTCTAAACATATACATTCTTGCCTAAAAAAACTCCATGTGGCACAATAACAGCAGTATTTGTAAAATGATAGCGGTTTTGCTCCTCCACCATTGACGCTTGCAGTGAGAAATGCTGCCAGTGTAGATCCAGCAGAAACCAGCGGAGTGATACAAACTGTTTTCGTGTGATATTAGTAGAACATCGCACGGCTAGATAAGTCTCTCAGCCAATCAGAGTCAAGAACCAGAGCTAACTGTCGTAAAAATAATAATATATATAATGTTATATAATCGAATTTCAACTAAGTCAATTTAACCACGTTTAATGCCGGTTCTGTCGTTTGAGGTGCTTTATGGGATAAGTAGTTAATTCCCATAAATTTAAGTGTGATTTCATACATTTTAACACTTTGCAGTGTTGTGATTTATCTCAGAACTGGTTGCATTTGGTTCAAAACATAAATAATAAAAAATTAAAAAACGTCCTGGTTGTTGAAAAAGTTGCGGTAGGGTATGTGACTGTTGACTGTGTCACATGATGGTGATGATGCTGTCCGGTCCCAGATGTGCATGGCGGCCTTTGAGGTGGACATGGAGAGGGCGTTTGCGGTGCAGCAGAGTCAGGACAAGCAGTGCAAGATCTGTCTGGATGTGGTGTACGAGAAGGCGTCTCCGTCCGAGCGGCGCTTCGGCATCCTGTCCAGCTGCTGCCACACGTACTGCCTGAGCTGCATCCGCCAGTGGCGCTGCGCCGAGCAGTTCCAGAACCAGATCCGAAAGTGAGTGAGTCTGTGATCTCAGCCACGCTTTCTCAGACGCTCATGCGGTGTGAAGTAATGCCCATTGATTGTGTGCAGGTCTTGTCCCGAGTGCCGCGTGGTGTCGGAGTTTGTCATTCCCAGCATGTACTGGGTGGAAGACCAGGATGAGAAGAATCGCCTCATTGAGGAGTTCAAATCTGGAGTTAGGTATGACTCAAGCGGCTTTATTTTGTGACCAGGTAACATACCTACAGGATTCAGTTTTTGCAGTGGTACACAAAACTGCATTCTTATAAAAATAGCAGCAGAATTACATGTTCTTGATAACATACACTATTGCCAAAAGTTTTGGGACGCCTGCCTTTACATGCACATGAACTTTAATGCCATCCCATTCTTAATCTGTAGGGTTTAATATGGAGTTGGCCCACCCTTTGCAGCTATAACAGCTTCAACTCTTCTGGGAAGGCTTTCCACAAGGTTTAGGAGTGTGTTTATGGGAATTTTTGACCATTCTTCTAGAAGCGCATTTGTGAGGTCAGGCACTGATGTTGGACGAGAAGGCCTGGCTCGCAGTCTCCGCTCTAATTCATCCCAAAGGTGTTCTATCGGGATGAGGTCAGGACTCTGTGCAGGCCAGTCAAGTTCCTCCACACCAAACTCACTCATCCATGTCTTTATGGACCGACGCTTTGTGCACTGGTGCGCAGTCATGTTGGGACAGGAAGGGGCCATCCCCAAACTGTTCCCACAAAGTTGGAAAAAAAATGTCTTGGTATGCTGAAGCATTAAGAGTTCCTTTCACTGGAACTAAGGGGCCAAGCCCAACCCCTGAAAAACAACCCCACCCCATAATCCCCCCTCCACCAAACTTTACACTTGGCACAATGCAGTCAGGCAAGTACCGTTCCCCTGGCAACCGCCAAACCCAGACTCGTCCATGGGATTGGCAGACAGAGAAGCGTGATTGGTCACTCCAGAGAACACGTCTCACTGCTCTAGAGTCCAGTGGCGGCGTGCTTTACCCCACTGGTGATGTAAGGCTTGGATGAGCTGCTCGGCCATGGAAACCCATTCCATGAAGCTCTCTACACACTGTTCTTGAGCTCATCTGAAGGCCACAGAAGTTTGGAGGTCTGTAGCTATTGACTCTGCAGAAAGTTGGTGTCTTCTGCACACTGTGACCCTCAGCATGCGCTGACCCCGCTCTGTGATTTTACGTGGCCTA
>CM077213.1:35485502-35635502 GCA_039654625.1 Rhinogobio ventralis | reverse complement strand
ATTAGGGCGAGGAAATGATCACAGGATTCTCATTAATGGGTGAACTGGCCCTTTAAGTGTTGGGACCGACTGTTGAGTTATTCATACAGAATTTGACCAATCCCGTGTCATTCTGCTTTATACAGTAAATCCTGTTTTTATGAATGGATTCTGTGATTCCATGCACATTTTCTGCATCCCAGAAATCAAACGGCCCTGATTTAATGCCATGATACTGAATTTAAGATTTTCTGCTCCAATTTAAGACATTAAAATGTGGAAGGTCAAACTTTTTAAGACCCGTGTAAACCCTGTGATTGGATGAGCCATGTTTAAAGCGGTTGCTGTGTAGCGACACACAATATCAGATGACATTTATATTCAAGCACCAGCAAAAAAACAGAGCTTGTGTGGTGTATTTAACTTAATTTTATTAAAATACAATGGATAAACAATCTGTCAAGTTTACAAGTTAATTCTCCATGACAAGCAGTAACAAGCTGGAAAAAAATACGAATCCCTAATAAGTTTCATCATAAAGTTAATACCCACTCTTCTTTGATTTTTGTAACACACAAAGTCAAAGAGACAGCGAGACGCGTGATCATGAAGTGCTGCTGTACGGCTGATAAAACACACGGCCGTCCGCGGCACTGGCACTTAGGGAATATTTACATCCTGCTGTAGATTCATGAAAGCAACGGATCGCCTGACGGAGAGGAGCTTGGGTGATTATTCAGGCGACAGGTGAGCCGTGTGCAGAAAGTGCGGTGAGCTGTTCCCTGGTCAGCATCATCAGCGTGACGACACACGGGACACATTAGACGAAGCACATGAATAGCTTGAATCACTTGAAGGCGGACGAGAGCGCGAGAGTGCAGACGTTGATGTCCTCGGTGTGCGAGGCTCTGTGGAGCGACGGCTCGGACGCGCTGCGGTTGATCTTGGGGAGCGAGTGCTGGAGCAGCTCGACGGAGGACAGGATCTGTGGACACACACACGTCAACGTTGATCACCAACAGCCGCAGGTCATTTACAACAACAGAAGACCATAATAAATCATTCTACACATTATAAACATTTGAAGTAGTTCTGGTCTAACTTAAAATCACAATTATCACAATACAACATAATAATAACAAAAAATATGTCTATTACTGAACTGTGATTTTTTTTCTGTTAATAAACAGATAATGACTTATGATTTATTTTCAATAACATGCAGAATTAATGTATTAATTTTATTTCTGCTTTTTGACTAACTACTTGAGCATTACACAACAATAAAAAAATGCATTATTATTAATCCTATACTCATATTATTACCATATGGCATAATTACGCAAAGTTTTGTCATCTAAAGGGTTGAAAATGTATTTTTCATGTTTTGAATTTAAATTAAACTAATTGAATTAATTTAAACTTGAAGAGTGCGAAAATTTATTTCAGTACACACTCAAAAAAAAGCATTGATTATATTTTATATAACTGATTATAGATAATTTAATATTTATGTATACAGTACAATTATTACAGATGAATATAGATCTCTTGAGTGAATGATTCAATGACTCACTCATAAAGACTTGTTTCATTACTGGATGAATGAGTGTTTTTGAACAAATCTCTTGAGTGAATGATTCAATGACTCACTCATAAAGACTTCACTTGTTTCATTACTGGATGAATGAGTGTTTTTGAACGAATCTCTTGAGTGAATGATTCAGTGACTCACTCATAAAGACTTCACTTGTTTCATTACTGGATGAATGAGTGTTTTTGAACGAATCTCTTCAATGAATGATTCAATGACTCACTCATAAAGACTTCACTTGTTTCATTACTGGATGAATCAGTGTTTTTGAACAAATCTCTTGAGTGAATGATTCAGTGACTCACTCATAAAGACTTCACTTGTTTCATTACTGGATGAATGAGTGTTTTTGAATGAATCTCTTGAATGAATGATTCAGTGACTCACTCATAAAGACTTCACTTGTTTCATTACTGGATGAATGAGTGTTTTTGAACGAATCTCTTGAGTGAATGATTCAGTGACTCACTCATAAAGACTTCACTTGTTTCATTACTGGATGAATGAGTGTTTTTGAACGAATCTCTTGAGTGAATGATTCAGTGACTCACTCATAAAGACTTCACTTGTTTCATTACTGGATGAATGAGTGTTTTTGAACGAATCTCTTCAATGAATGATTCAATGACTCACTCATAAAGACTTCACTTGTTTCATTACTGGATGAATGAGTGTTTTTGAACGAATCTCTTCAATGAATGATTCAATGACTCACTCATAAAGACTTCACTTGTTTCATTACTGGATGAATCAGTGTTTTTGAACAAATCTCTTGAGTGAATGATTCAGTGACTCACTCATAAAGACTTCACTTGTTTCATTACTGGATGAATGAGTGTTTTTGAATGAATCTCTTGAATGAATGATTCAGTGACTCACTCATAAAGACTTCACTTGTTTCATTACTGGATGAATGAGTGTTTTTGAACGAATCTCTTGAGTGAATGATTCAATGACTCACCCATAAAGACTTCACTTGTTCCATTACTGGATGAATCAGCGTTTCTGAACAAATCTCTTGAGTGAATGAGTCAATGACTCACCCATAAAGACTTCACTTGTTCCATTACTGGATGAATCAGTGTTTTTGAACGAATCTCTTGAGTGAATGATTCAGTGACTTACTCATAAATACTTCACTTGTTTCATTACTGGATGAATCAGTGTTTTTGAACGAATCTCTTGAGTGAATGATTCAATGACTCACCCATAAAGACTTCACTTGTTCCATTACTGGATGAATCAGCGTTTCTGAACAAATCTCTTGAGTGAATGAGTCAATGACTCACTCATAAATACTTCACTTGTTTCATTACTGGATGAATCAGTGTTTTTGAACAAATCTCTTGAGTGAATGATTCAATGACTCACCCATAAAGACTTCACTTGTTCCATTACTGGATGAATCAGTGTTTTTGAACAAATCTCTTGAGTGAATGATTCAGTGACTCACTCATAAAGAGTTCACTTGTTCCATTACTGGATGAATCAGTGTTTTTGAACGAATCTCTTGAGTGAATGATTCAATGACTCACACATAAAGACTTCACTTGTTTCATTACTGGATGAATCAGTGTTTTTGAATGAATCTCTTGAGTGAATGATTCAATGACTCACTCATAAAGACTTCACTTGTTTCATTACTGGATGAATCAGTGTTTTTGAATGAATCTCTTGAGTGAATGATTCAATGACTCACACATAAAGACTTCACTTGTTTCATTACTGGATGAATCAGTGTTTTTGTACGAATCTCTTGAGTGAATGATTCAATGACTCACTCATAAAGACTTCACTTGTTTCATTACTGGATGAATCAGTGTTTTTGAACGAATCTCTTGAGTGAATGATTCAATGACTCACCCATAAAGACTTCACTTGTTCCATTACTGGATGAATCAGTGTTTTTGAACAAATCTCTTGAGTGAATGATTCAATGACTCACTCATAAATACTTCACTTGTTTCATTACTGGATGAATCAGTGTTTTTGAACAAATCTCTTGAGTGAATGATTCAATGACTCACCCATAAAGAGTTCACTTGTTCCATTACTGGATGAATCAGTGTTTTTGAACGAATCTCTTGAGTGAATGATTCAATGACTCACCCATAAAGACTTCACTTGTTCCATTACTGGATGAATCAGTGTTTTTGAATGAATCTCTTGAGTGAATGATTCAATGACTCACACATAAAGACTTCACTTGTTTCATTACTGGATGAATCAGTGTTTTTGTACGAATCTCTTGAGTGAATGATTCAATGACTCACTCAAAGACTTCACTTGTTTCATTACTGGATGAATCAGTGTTTTTGAATGAATCTCTTGAGTGAATGATTCAATGACTCACACATAAAGACTTCACTTGTTTCATTACTGGATGAATCAGTGTTTTTGAATGAATCTCTTGAGTGAATGATTCAATGACTCACACATTTTTAACAGTCTGTTGTCTCCACCTACTGGTGTAAGGATGTAATGGATACAATCTTTATCTGAAGCCTCAAGTTTCTTTCTAAAGGTGATTCGCTCTATTTTGATCACTACTGTAGACATCAGTGTTTATATCTGAACTATAAACTTTTATCCAGTTCCTCTGTGATAATCTGAATGATTGTAAGACAGAAATAATGATCCTGTGTGTGTAGAATAAAGACTGTTTGTGAAACTGTTTTATATCTACACATGACAACGGCTCTCTCTGGATCAGAACACAGATCTGAATGTTCGCTGTGATCGGACTCGTCAAAGCTTTAATAGATAGGCATGGAGCCGAATCGCTGGAATGAGATTGTGTGGGTGTTTGAATCCAGATCACAGTCTTTAATCGTTCAGCTCTAGTTTGCGGTGATGTTACCTGTGGAAACAGCGGTCGGTCGTCTTTGGACTTCTGGATGCAGTCAGCGACGAGTCTCTTCATAGCTTTAGGACAGCTCTTGTACAGTTTACTGAGGTCAGGGGTCAGATAACCTCTACCCACCATAAAGATGATCTACACAAAGAAACAGGGAAGAACCTTATTATATGCTTATAGTTAAAAAGGGAACTAGATTTGACATTTTCTGCACAATGCGAATGCTGCTTAACCGGCAAACAATACTAGGATGTTACTAGAAATCAGCACAGCTGTTTCCAACACTGATAATAATCATAAATGTTTGTTGAGCATCAAATCCTCATATGAGAATGATTTGTGAAGGATCATGTGACACTGAAGACTGGAGTAATGATGATAAATTCAGCTTTGATCACAGGAATAAATTACACTTTACTATATATTCACATAGAAAACAGCTGATTTACACTGGAGTCATACACCGATCAGGCATAACATTATGACCACCTTCCTAATATTGTGCTGGTCCCCCTTTTGCTGACCTGTCGAGGCATGGACTCCACTAGACCCCTGAAGGTGTGCTGTGGTACCTGGCACCAAGATGTTAGCAGCAGATCCTTTAAGTCCTTTAAGTTGCGAGGTGGGGCCTCCATGGATCGGACTTGTTTGTTCAGCACATCCCACAGATGCTCGATGTTGCTGTACATGGTCTGCAACAATGCTTAGGTAGGTGGTACGTGTCAAAGTAACATCCACATGGATGGCAGGACCCAAGGTTTCCCAGCAGAACATTGCCCAAAGCATCACACTGCCTCCGCCGGCTTGCCTTCTTCCCATAGTGCATCCTGGTGCCATGTGTTCCCCAGGTAAGCCACGCACACGCACCCGGCCATCCACGTGATGTAAAAGAACACGTGATTCCTCAGACCAGGCCACCTTCTTCCATTGCTCCGTGGTCCAGTTCTGATGCTCACATGCCACTGTTGGTGCTTTCAGTGCATCAATGAGCCTTGGCCGCCTATGACCCTGTCTCCGGTTCTCCACTGTTCCTTCCTTGGAGCACTTTTGATAGATCCTGACCACTGCAGACCGGGAACACCCCACAAGAGCTGCAGTTTTGGAGATGCTCTGACCCAGTCGTCTAGCCATCACAATTTGGCCCTCGTCAAACTCGCTCAAATCCTTACGCTTGCCCATTTTTCCTGCTTCTAACACATCAACTTTGAGGACAAAATGTTCACTTGCTGCCTAATATATCCCACCCACTAACAGGAGCCATGAGGAAGAGATAATCCTATCCTTTTCCTATTTAGCACCTAAACTCTGGAACAGCCTTCCTAGCATTGTTCGGGAAGCAGACACACTGTCAGTTTAAATCTAGACTAAAAACGCATCTCTTTACTATGGCATACACATAAAACATTTTAATTTATATTTTATTCAAATCAGTTAAATGATTGTTAGGCTGCATTAACTAGGTCAGCCGGAACCAGGAACACTTCCTATAACACCTGATGTACTCGTTACATCATAAGAGGAATGGCATCTACGCTAATGTTAGTCTCTCTGTTTATCCCGAGGTTTACTGCAGTCAGCCGGATCCGGGCCGTATCCAGATCAGATGGTGGACCAGCGCCCAGACATTACCAACTCATCCCTGAAGTGTCTGCAGAGACCGTGTCAATTAGTCTACCCTAATTGGGTAGACTAATTGACTATTTAATAATATTTCTATTTAATAATTGTTTAATCGACACGCCATCCTCAATAAACCCGTCTCCGGCGTGATGCCTCCAATCCTTCGAATAATCCAATCTAATATTACTTCTGACCTATAAGGCTGCCAAAATAATAAACATGCACTGTTTGTTAATTGGCCAGAGGAGAACTGGCACCCCGACTGAGCCTGGTTTCTCCCAAGGTTTATTTTTCTCCATTAGGACACCTGATGGAGTTTTGGTTCCTTGCCACTGTCGCCTCTGGCTTGCTCAGTTGGGGACACTCAATTTTCAAATAAATATCCAAATAAATGTAATTACTAAACTAAATTAACTATATCAACTACATTACTTGAATATATATGATAATTGAAATGAGCTGATGACATCACTGTTTTCTCCAGAGCGGCTGTACAGCCGAATCAAATTCTGTTCATTATTTTCCTGTTTAACACTGTGAAGCTGCTTTGACACAATCTGCATTGTAAAAAGCGCTATATAAATAAAGGTGACTTGATAATCAGTGTTATTCACTTCACCGGTCAGTGCTCATAATGTTATGCCTGATTGGTGTATTTCACAGTTTTTACTGTATTTTTTTATCAAATAAATGCAGCTTTGGGGAGCAGAAGAGACTAAATCTCAGCGAGCAAACTTCTGAGCGCTAGTCTCCTAAAGAAATCATTTGACACGATTGGTTACATGTTTATACTCTTGAGTCAGAGGTTCTGAACAGTAATAGTGCTTCCTACTAGTTCACCTAATCTAACTTAGAGGAATTGAGGAAAAGCAATAAAAATCGCCTTTGTTTCGCCTCTCATTTTCAAACAACAAAGCAGCGTCACAGGCTCTCACAACCGGTGACTGGTTTTAAAAATGGACCTTTAGCCTTTGGGCACCTAAATTTATCCGCAGGGCTCGAGAGAGAGAGCGAGCAAAGCTCCGGCTCACTGCCAAACGCTTCAGCAGCTCAGAGAACAAGAGACTCAGAGCCGTCATCATGCTGTATATGAGCCCGACCGCTGAACGCTAGTCTACTCAACTCTCTGAGGGACAGTCTTACATGCTGAAGATTGAGAGATAAAAATTAAGCTCATTCTGTTATAATCTACGTCACTATTTGAAGTTTCAAATGTACTTAATTGTCAAAAGAACAATAATCTCAAATAACTAAAAACTTTTGGTTCTTAAAAACAGGCTTCACTTACAAAGTTTACAACTCAGCTAGCCATGAGATTCACTCCTAAAGACTTTCTAATGTTATTTTTAAAGGCACGATATGTAATTTTTCGTCTCTTATTCAGAACAAAGGCGTGTCTTGACTCTTGATTGGGCGGAGCTTTTATTCGGTCAGACGAGTGCTTCCGCTTCTTCCGCTCGTGTGTGTGTGTGGTAACGCAGCGCTGTTTTATCATATCACACACATCTGAGTGTGTTAAAGTGATGTTATAATGCTGCTCTGTGCGTCCGCTCGGCGCTACTATGAGACACTTGTTCACACTGCAGTGAGCGAGATCATATCAGGCATGGTAAAACATGGTACTCGCGGTAAATCAAGAACACCAGATCTAAACAATAAGACTAACTGTGTTGAGCTGGAGAACAATGATTAGTTTCTGTCCATGAATGATCCAAACAGTTGCTCAGCATCTAATAAAACATCAGATATTAAAGCGGCTTTGGGGTTTCCATGGTTACTACAAAATAAAACCGGAGGGTAACGCAGGTATGATGTCATTGATAGGCAACACACGCACACAGGCCGTGTCCTGGTTAAAATCCCTTTATTTCTCTGGATTCAAACATTCTTGGAAACATTTGGGATAATGTACACAAGTCAACAAAATATATAACACTGTTCTAGTGGCTTTTGAATATATTAATCCAAAAAACATACATATAGTGCCTTTAAAACACCCCAATTATGCTATTTTGAAGTTTCCTAATGTTGTTCTGCCGTTCAAGACTGGAATTACTGACGACCCGTTTCAGTTCAGCTCAATTACTCACTACATGAAAGGGGATAATAGGGGCTTATCTGAAAAGATCTACCAAACAAGCATCTAAAAGTCAAGATTTAGATTCAGACCCATGATCCTGTGATTCTGATAAAGCGCTACATTAATCTCACCTGATCTCTGTTTCCGATCATAGAATAAGGCAGTTCTCCTGTCATCAGCTCATACAGGACGATCCCGTACGAGTACACATCCGACTGGAAACTATACGGGTTGTTGTCCTGCATCCGGATGACCTCGGGAGCCTAATAAACAAGCACATTAAACCTCAGATCATCATCAGGTCAAAGTCTGACAACACCAACAATCTGTGCTTAAAATCTAATTTCACCTGAAATAAGTTTCATGAATTCAAAGTACAAAAACGATATGGCTTAAGAGTCATGCTAGCCACATGCTAATTCATGTTAGCTAAATACTAAAACATGCTAATGCATGCTAGCCATGTGTTAAAACAGCTAGCAATGTTAAGTCATGTTAGCCACATGCTAAAACATGCTAATTCATGCTAGCCAAATGCTAAAACATGTTAACAACATGCTAATTCATGTTAGCAACATGTTAAACTTGTTAACGACATGCTAATTCATGCTTGCCATGTACTAAAACATGTTAAACTAAAACATGTTAAAACATGTTAACATGTTAATTAATGCTAACAATGTGTTAAAACATGTTAATTCATGCTAGCCACGTAATAAAACATGCCAGAACATGCAAATTCATGTTAACCACATACTAACGACATGTTAAAGCATGCTAACCAAATGCTAACCACATGATACAACATGTTAAACCAAAATGTGTTAAAAATGCTAACATGTTAATTCATGCTAGCCATGTTAATTCATGTTAGCAATGTGCTAAAAGATGTTAGAAACATGCTGACAACACGTTAAATCATTGTAGAAAAATGCTAGCAACATGGTAAAATATCCCAGCAATGCGTTAAAACATGCTAGCAATGTGTTAAAACCTGATAGTGAAGTGTTAAAACATGCTAATTCATATAATCAACGTGTTAAAACATGCTAGCATTGTGCTAAAGCATGATAGAATAATGCTAGCAATGTGTTAAAATATGATAACAAAATGTTAAAACATGCTAGAATAATGATGACAACATGTTAGAAATGTGTTAAACAATGCTAATATAATGCTAGCAGTGAATGTTAGAAAAATGCTAAAACATGCTAGGGTAATTGCTAGCAATTAACTAAAATATGTTAGAAATGTGCTAAAACATGTTAAGCTCATGTTAGAAATGTGTTAAAACATGTTAGCAAAGTTTTAAAACATGATAATTCATGTTAGCAATGTGTTAACATACTAGAAACGTGTTAAAACATGTTAAGCTCATTTTAGCAATGTTAAAACAAGCTAGCAATGTGTTAGAACATGCTAACAAAATGTTAAAACATGCTAGAATAATGATGGCAACATGTTAACATGCTAGAAATGTGCTAAAACATGCTAAGATAATGCTAGCAATAAACTAAAACATGCTAGAAACATGTTTAGCGCATGCTAGAAATGTGTTAAAACATGTTAGCAAAGTGTTAAATAATGCTCATTCTTTTTAAAAATGTGCTAAAATATGCAAAATCATGCTATCAATGTGTTAAAAAATGCTAACAAAATGTTAAAACATACAAAGAATAATGCTAGCAACATGCATGCTAAAAACGTGTTAAAACATGTTAGTAACATTGTTTTTACTTTCTCTGAGTAAAACCTTCAAAAGTCAAGCTTTTCTAAGTTTTTTAAACCTTCAGATCTGTCAAACCAAAATCAAAGTTTGGCATCTAACTTTAAATCCATCTGTTACAATTGTTCATTATCAGTTCATGTTAGTTCACTGTGTATTAAATTTTAAAAATGCATTAGTAAATGTTGACATTAACTTAGAAGTGTTGTTCATTGTTAACAAATGGAACTGTATTGTCAAGTGTGATAAACAACAGCATCTCCACTAGTGTTCACACACTGATACTGTAAGCACAGAGAGCAACACATGGCGTGTGTGTGTGTGTGTGTATCTGATATCTGAGGTGACGCACCATCCAGAGGACGGACCCCGACGGCTGCTCCACCCGGTGGGAGCCGCTCCAGCGCGCTTTGACTGTGGCCAGACCAAAATCACCGATCTTCACCGTCAACCCTTCATGCAGGAAGATATCTGAGCGCCCGTTAAGGGAGTTTATGACAGCGTGAGCACTATATTCATATCTGCACAAAAACAAACTGAAACATGCTGCAAAAATAGACTGCCAATGATACAGAAATAAGTGCATGTTGGTAAAAGATACTGTTTGACTTCATGTCTCGATGGATGATATTCTTTGCATGTAGGTAACTAGAAGATAAGATATGAAGAGTTATTAGAGATCATTTTAATTCTATACATTATCAGCACAGGCGTTAACTGACAAAACCACCTCTGAGTTTACATGTACACACCAGCCTATTTTCTTCTGGTTGCATTTCTATAAATAGCTGATGGTGTCATGCGCTCAAAACGTGAATCTGTTACTGAAAATATACTGTCAAACACTGACAGAACGCTGTTACACTACAACAAACACACACCAAAACACTCGCGAGAAGCGCTGCCTGAATCAAATGCAACAATCATATACACTACCATTCAACAGACTGGAGTTTCCGAAAGATTCTCTTTTGCTCATAAATACAGTAAAGCTACTCCATTAATATGACTCCAGTGTGAATCAGCTGTTCTCTATGTGAATATATAGTAAAGTGTAATTTATTCCCATGATCAAAGCTGAATTTATCATCATTACTCCAGTCTTCAGTGTCACATGACCCTTCACAAATCATTCAATATGAGGATTTGATGATCAACACACATTTATGATTATTATCAGTGTTGAAAACAGTTCATATATTTGTGGAAACTGATACATTTTATGTTTCAGGATTATTTGAATAGAAAGATCAAAAGAACAGCATTTATTTGAAATAGAATATTTTGTCTTTACTGTCACTTTAGATCAGTTTAATGGGTTCTGGCCCCAAACGTTTGAACAGTAAGAGTATATTTTCAGGTTTTAGCTTGTTTTCATTTTATTACATCAAGCGGCATCCCAACACAGCACAAGATGCTCATCCTACAAAAGTTATTAATATTAGAGATGCACAATTCTGGAGAAATTGAGAATCACTATTTTTTTTCCAGGGTTCCCACACTTAGTTAACTTCAAACTCAAGGACTTTCCAGGTCCAATACCCTCAAACTCAAGGACTTAATGTGGGACACACTCAAGTGAGAGCGAGGTTACACCGTGTTTCCTTGTAAGAGACATTGTTACAGTTTTCATGTGTCAAACACAACTATGCAAAAAAGCATTTTTGCCCGTATGACAGAGATCTGATATTCTATTTGTTGTGTTTCTGTTTTGGATAAACTGAAGGATATTCGGAGCGTCCTCTACTGTATTCTACACTGATCTGATATTCACTTCTGCATGGGTTAGATTGAAAAGAGCTCAGGCTCATGTAACCAGAAGTTTTAAGATTTATGAATATGCTTTAAGTTTTTCTTGCTTCATGGGTTTACATTATCTTAACAAGCAAAGCAATTCAACATTACATTAAATAAAACATTTGAGCTCCAGATTAAATCACAAATGTTTACTGAACACAATATCCAGTCATTGACTGAACATGTGTGTGTTCGGTGTAAGCTCTGAAACGCTGAGGTACCATCGTAGAAGTTTAGTGTGCACGTGAACGTCATGGCAACGCACAGCACAAAGACCTCATGCGGGAAACACTTAACGTAACGCGTAAATGCGTGTAACTAACGTAAATCAAGCAAGCTAGTCAGCACAGGCCATCTATGTGTGTTTATTTTCAAAAACTTTCCAAGGCCTTGACATGTTTTTTTCAGATTCACAAACTTTCAAGGATTTCAAGGACCCGTGGGAACCCTGTTTTTTATTAAAATGGAGATAACAATCCTCCCACGATTCTGAATAGACAACAGAATAAAATGTAATTTACTAAAGGTTCTGACAAAATGTTTATTATTTACATAATTTGAATTATTTACTTTTTTTAAATCGGTTTGACTCACTCATAAAGACTTCACTTGTTTCATTACTGGATGAATCAGTGTTTTTGAACGAATCTCTTGAGTGAATGATTCAATGACTCACTCATGAAGACTTCACTTGTTTCATTACTGGATGAATCAGTGTTTTTGAACGAATCTCTTGAATGAATGATTCAATGACTCACTCATAAAGACTTCACTTGTTTCATTACTGGATGAATCAGTGTTTTTGAACGAATCTCTTGAGTGAATGATTCAATGACTCACTCATAAACACTTCACTTGTTTCATTACTGGATGAATCAGTGTTTTTGAACGAATCTCTTGAGTGAATGAATCAATGACTCACTCATAAAGACTTCACTTGTTTCATTACTGGATGAATCAGTGTTTTTGAACGAATCTCTTGAATGAATGATTCAATGACTCACTCATAAAGACTTCACTTGTTTCATTACTGGATGAATCAGTGTTTTTGAACGAATCTCTTGAGTGAATGATTCAATGACTCACTCATGAAGACTTCACTTGTTTCATTACTGGATGAATCAGTGTTTTTGAACGAATCTCTTGAGTGAATGATTCAACGACTCACTCATAAAGACTTCACTTGTTTCATTACTGGATGAATGAGTGTTTTTGAACGAATCTCTTGAGTGAATGATTCAATGACTCACTCATAAAGACTTCACTTGTTTCATTACTGGATGAATCAGTGTTTTTGAACGAATCTCTTGAGTGAATGATTCAATGACTCACTCATGAAGACTTCACTTGTTTCATTACTGGATGAATCAGTGTTTTTGAACGAATCTCTTGAGTGAATGATTCAATGACTCACCCATAAAGACTTCACTTGTTTCATTACTGGATGAATCAGTGTTTTTGAACGAATCTCTTGAATGAATGATTCAATGACTCACTCATAAAGACTTCACTTGTTTCATCACTGGATGAATCAGTGTTTTTGAACGAATCTCTTGAGTGAATGATTCAATGACTCACTCATAAAGACTTCACTTGTTTCATTACTGGATGAATCTGTGTTTTTGAACGAATCTCTTGAGTGAATGATTCAACGACTCACTCATAAAGACTTCACTTGTTTCATTACTGGATGAATCAGTGTTTTTGAACGAATCTCTTGAATGAATGATTCAATGACTCACTCATAAAGACTTCACTTGTTTCATTACTGGATGAATCAGTGTTTTTGAACAAATCTCTTGAGTGAATGATTCAATGACTCACTCAAAGACTTCACTTGTTTCATTACTGGATGAATCAGTGTTTTTGAACGAATCTCTTGAGTGAATGATTCAATGACTCACTCATAAAGACTTCACTTGTTTCATTACTGGATGAATCTGTGTTTTTGAACGAATCTCTTGAGTGAATGATTCAACGACTCACTCATAAAGACTTCACTTGTTTCATTACTGGATGAATCAGTGTTTTTGAACGAATCTCTTGAATGAATGATTCAATGACTCACTCATAAAGACTTCACTTGTTTCATTACTGGATGAATCAGTGTTTTTGAACAAATCTCTTGAGTGAATGATTCAATGACTCACTCAAAGACTTCACTTGTTTCATTACTGGATGAATCTGTGTTTTTGAACAAATCTCTTGAGTGAATGATTCAATGACTCACTCAAAGACTTCACTTGTTTCATTACTGGATGAATCTGTGTTTTTGAACAAATCTCTTGAGTGAATGATTCAATGACTCACTCATAAAGACTTCACTTGTTTCATTACTGGATGAATCAGTGTTTTTGAACGAATCTCTTGAGTGAATGATTCAATGACTCACTCAAAGACTTCACTTGTTTCATTACTGGATGAATCAGTGTTTTTGAACAAATCACTTGACTGAATGATTCAATGACTCACCCATAAACACTTCACTTGTTTCATCACTGGATGAATCAGTGTTTTTGAACGAATCTCTTGAGTGAATGATTCATTGACTCACCCATAAACACTTCACTTGTTTCATTACTGGATGAATCAGTGCTTTTGAACAAATCTCTTGAGTGAATGATTCATTGACTCACCCATAAACACTTCACTAGTTTCATTACTGGATGAATCAGTGTTTTTGAACAAATCTCTTGAGTGAATGATTCAATGACTCACTCATAAAGACTTCACTTGTTTCATTACTGGATGAATCAGTGCTTTTGAACAAATCTCTTGAATGAATGATTCAATGACTCACTCAGCTCTAATTACCATGAATGGTACCAAAATTACTAACAATGACATGGGATGAATTGAAATACTGACAATTTCAGCTTCTAAATATTTCTTGAAATTCAATTAAATGCATTTGCTTTTACTTTGTGTAGTTTTGTTTTTGAGGATGAAGGCATCTGTCTAAGTTCACTAGTTTCTATTGAGCAACTCATGAATTTACAGCAAAATACTGTTGAATTTGTTCATATGCACTGCCTTCGACATCAACAACAAACACACTGATGTATGTGATCCTGAACGCCTGGATGAGCTGCTTCAGGTGTGATTTAGACAGCCGCTATAGTCAGGAAAACTGTGGATCCAAACACTCACTCCATGCCCTGCGCCGTCTGCCTGGCGATGTCGATCAGCTGAAACATCTGGAAGTTGGTCTCTTGCACATGCAGATGTTTGTAGAGGCTGCTTCCTTCACACCACTGCGTCACGATGGCCAGGTTCGCCTTGGTCATGTATCCCATAAACAAAACAATATTGACGTGCCTCGTCTTCCTGAAACAACACCACAGAAACAACGTCCATGGGAAGTTTAGAGAACCAGCTCATTACAGTTTAAACTCATTTTTGGGAATAATGGAATCATGTGACTTGGGTCGTGCTGTTGGTTTACCTGAGAACAGCCACTTCATTGCGAAAGGCCTGTAACTGCTCTGGTGTGGGATTCGTCACCTTTAAAATCTTCACAGCAACATCACCTGAAAAACCATTACAACTCAATACAATAACCTAAAAAACAAGCAGGATTTTTAAAATTAACAAACATATACTCAGCTTTACAGTATAATATTTTCCTCAGTTTATATATATATATATATTCCACAGATGCTCGATTGGATTGAGATCTGGGGAATTTGGAGGCCAAGTCAACACCTCAAACTCGTTGTTGTGCTCCTCAAACCATTCCTGAAGCATTTGTGCTTTGTGTCAGGAGCATTATCCTGATGGAAGAGCCACAGCCACCAGGGAATACCGTTTCCATGAAAGGCTGTACATGGTCTCAACAATGCTTAGGTAGGTGGTACGTGTCAAAGTAACATCCACATAGATGGCAGGACCCAAGGTTTCCCAGCAGAACATTGCCCAAAGCATCACACTGCCTCCGCCGGCTTGCCTTCTTCCCATAGGGCATCCTGGTGCCATGTGTTCCCCAGGGAAGCCACGCACACGCACCCGGCCATCCACGTGATGTAAAAGAACACGTGATTCCTCAGACCAGGCCACCTTCTTCCATTGCTCCGTGGTCCAGTTCTGATGCTCACGTGCCACTGTTGGTGCTTTCGGCGGTGGACAGGGGTCAGCATGGGCACCCTGACTGGTCAGCGGCTATGCAGCCCCATACGCAACAAACTGAGATGCACTGTGTATTCTGACACCTTTCTATCAGAACCAGCATTAACTTCTTGAGCAATTTGAGCTCCAGTAGCTCGTCTGTTTGATCGGACCACACGGGCCAGCCTTCGCTCCCCACGTGCATCAATGAGCCTTGGCCGCCCATGACCCTGTCTCCGGTTCTCCACTGTTCCTTCCTTGGAGCACTTTTGATAGATACTGACCACTGCAGACCGGGAACACCCCACAAGAGCTGCAGTTTTGGAGATGCTCTGACCCAGTCGTCTAGCCATCACAATTTGGCCCTTGTCAAACTCGCTCAAATCCTTACGCTTGCCCATTTTTCCTGCTTCTAACACATCAACTTTGAGGACAAAATGTTCACTTGCTGCCTAATATATCCCACCCACTAACAGGAGCCGTGATGAAGAGATCATCAGTGTTATTCACTTCACCTGTCAGTGCTCATAATGTTATGTCTGATCAGTGTATAAAACCCCTAAAATGGTGATGAGAACTCTTACCGTGCCACTTCCCTTTGTAAACGGTGCCAAAAGAGCCGGAGCCAATCCTGGAGAGCAGAAGCACCTCGCTGGCCTCGATCTCCCAGTAGTAGCTGGAATCTCTCTTCTCTCGTGGACGCTGCGGACCAATGAACAAACCAGCTCATGTTTGAACCCAGTGAAATCACTCCATATGGAACCTTATTCTCTTTTTATGAAACCTTTAATAACCCTAGAGTTCTATTTAGAACAACATTGAACTTTCTCTCTAAGAGTGTAGAGTAGCAAGAAACTAATCTGATGGTAACGTCAGGATTTGGCTTCTGATTACACGGGCAAAGGTTACAGCAAAGCGGTGCTTACGATTCTTTTTTCCTGAGCGTTGGTTGAAGGTGCTTTCTCCCTGTGAGCCGGAGCCGGGGTTTTGGGCCACTCGGTCGGGCTTTGATTATGAGGGCTTCCTGTGAACGAATGTGACAAAGAATGATTTCAGCCTTATAGCTTTTCTATGAAATCTGAGGAAAAGGTCAGGAAAAGCCCTTACCTGATTCATCACGCCCTAAGGCTTCCTGTGAATAAAGAGGGAAGTACTGTTTTAACATATGGAAATGTTTGAGAGAAGACACTGTAATAGTTTGAGAGCCAGATTTACTAACAGCTTGATGAGATTCTACTGTGAGAAATGAGCGATGGAAACAGTTTGGCTGACCTTATGGCTTATGCATTTGTAGGAGTTTACCTTTCAGATGCAATATTTATGGGAGGAGAGTATTTAAATGAGTACAAAGGTTTGCGCTCGTCAGTTTACTGGGGTTTGTGGCAGTATTTAACGCCCAAAGAAAGTCTTAACCCATTTATCCGAACATAGCAATTGCCAAGCCATTATGGTGTTGATAGACTAGAACCTTCCATTCCCATCAGCTCTTCTATGGGATTGTGTCTCATTTGCCCCGTTGAGTAAATCTGGCTCTGAAAGCGATGATGAAGTGAGCAGTGGCGTTTCACCTGATAAGCAGCTTCGTCGACCGGCTGTGTGGTGCTCGTCATGTGGACGTTGGGCGTGGATGTGGACAACACTTTATGACTGAGAGAGACGCCAGCGGACGGCATGGGAGTGATGTAGTTTAAAGCGTTCGGCGTGGAGTATCTGTGATAGGGACTGGAGAAGGGTTTCTACATCAGACTCAGATCAGTCCGTGTGCAGTTGCTTCTTTCTTCTCGTTACAACATTAAACATTGTGATATATATATATATATATTACAGGATTTACTAAATATTAAATCATGTTTTTAGAATCAAATGTAGGATAGACTAAAGAAGACTATATAGCACTAGCAAAATTCTAAACAAGGCTCTTACAGTACACATTAGATTAAACCTTGATTGGCAAAAAAAAATTTTTTAAAACAGAATCATGTATTCCTGTGGATGTATTTTTTTCTGTGTTGAGTATCAGTGCGCATTTTAGGTGAAAGTTACTAAATGGCTTGATATCATGAACACAACGTTGAACAACGGATGCAAGTTCACAAGACGAGATCACATCAGAAGATCAGAAGGTCTCATGTCTCGTGATACTTCTTTAAAACAAGGTGTATTTTAATGGTTTTGGAAATGTTCAGTTAATGGCTACTTGTGTGTTAGTGTCACAAATATCTAAAGAACTGAGAGACAAAATTATTATCTGTCTGTTGACAGTACTTGCATCAAAAAAGTAATCCTATTACGTAATGCACGGTACTTGTAGTGAGTTACTTTATACGTTACATCAAAAAAGTAATCCGATTACATAACGCACATTACTTGTAGTGAGTTACTTTATACGTTACATCAAAAAAGTAATCCGATTACATAACGCACGTTACTTGTAATGTGTAGTGAGTTACTTTATACATTACATCAAAAAAGTAATCCGATTACATAACGCACGTTACTTGTAATGCGTTACTTTATACATTACATCAAAAAAGTAATCCGATTACATAACGCACGTTACTTGTAATGCGTTACTTTATACATTACATCAAAAAAGTAATCCGATTATGTAACGCACGTTACTTGTAGTGTTACTTTATACGTTACATCAAAAAAGTAATCCTATTACGTAATGCACGTTACTTGTAATGCGTTACTTTATACATTACATCAAAAAAGTAATCCGATTACATAACGCACGTTACTTGTAATGCGTTACTTTATACATTACATCAAAAAAGTCATCCGATTACATAACGCACGTTACTTGTAATGCGTTACTTTATACATTACATCAAAAAAGTAATCCGATTACATAACGCACGTTACTTGTAATGCGTTACTTTATACATTACATCAAAAAAGTAATCCGATTATGTAACGCACGTTACTTGTAGTGTTACTTTATACGTTACATCAAAAAAGTAATCCTATTACGTAATGCACGTTACTTGTAATGCGTTACTTTATACATTACATCAAAAAAGTAATCCGATTACATAACGCACGTTACTTGTAATGCGTTACTTTATACATTACATCAAAAAAGTCATCCGATTACATAACGCACGTTACTTGTAATGTGTTACTTTGTTACATCAAAAAAGTAATCTGATTACATAACGCACGTTACTTGTAGTGTTACTTTATGTTACATCAAAAAAGTAATCCGATTACGTAACGCATGTTACTTGTAGTGAGGTACTTTATACGTTACTTAAAAAAGTTATTCGATTATTAATATTTTTGATTTAGTTTTTATATTTTATTTTTATACTTATGTAAGTTTAGTTATGTGCTTTTGTCATTTTATTTGTTTTTTATTTATTAAACATTGCTATTTAGGTCTAATTTATTTTTATTTCAGTTTTATTTGTTTTATTTTTACTTGTAGTGTTACACTTTATACATTACATCAAAAAAGTAATCCGATTACGGTTATGGTTATTATGGTTTTGGAAATGTTAATTAATGGCTACTTGTGTGTTAGTGTCCCAAATATCTAAAGAACTGAGAGACAAAATTATTTTCTGTGATAATCAAATCTCCACAAAATGTTGAACTTCCAAAAGCCAATCATTTCAGCACTAAATGGGCAAATATATACCTATAACTTATAGTTATATATAGTGAAACATTTTAACGTAATGTACAATTTTCAGATTTAAAAAGTTGGTAAAGCTGACGCAATGTAGTGTAAAAATATTTTATATCAAACGATCACTCAAAATGTATTAACACATGTCAGGGTTATTATCTCTAACTAAAACTATTAAAACATTTCTGTTAATTGGCAAAGCTGAAATAAAATAAAGTGTAAATATTAGCTGAAAAACTTTAAATGAAAATTAGAAATGTTGCATTATAAGTTGAAGCACTAAAATTGTTAACTGGAAATAAATAAAACTGAAATAAAAATAAATTAAACCTAAATGGCAATATTTAATAAATAAAAAACAAATAAAATGACAAAAGCACATAACTAAACTTACATAAGTATAAAAATAAAATATAAAAACCAAATCAAAAATATTAATAAAGCTATAAAAAAAACAATTATTTCACTGATACAAGGAACTACAGTATAATCAAGTACCCCAAATACCAGGAACTAAAACACACAGAAGGTGGCGTCGTGACATGCTCTGATTATCAGAGGAACGCTGGACGGGTCAGTTCACTACATCTGAGCTAAATATAGACACAGACTCCATTTACCTGAAGGAGAATTTAGAGTTTTGCATCCGACGGGCCGAGAGGGGCGGGAATGACGGAGTGCCGTTCTCTCCGGGAGTCGGGAACAGCCTGGAAAAATAACTAATAACTAATTTCTAAAAGATGGACCAATGAAGGTTTTCCTTGGTGCAATCTTAAAACAAAAGTTTAAGTTTGTTTTTTCATCTTTGTGATGAATTCTGCAGCAGAAGAATGGACCTTTGTACCGTGCTTTACATGATTATCATTGATGGACATCTACACACACAGTATGAGGGCCTCTATGCAAAACTCTTTCTGTGAGACTTCTCGTGAAGCATATGCACGTCTATCTTAATTTAAATAGAGGAAAGAAGCCTGTTCAGCCTGCCAACATGCTACTGAACCTGATTTATAATACATTTTACTCCTAAATACATGGTGAAATGCATTTCTGTCTGTTGACAGTATTTGCATCACAAAAAGTAATCCGATTACGTAATGCACGTTACTTGCAATGCGTTACTCTACACGTTACATCAAAAAAGTAATCTGATTACATATGCATGTTACTTGTAATGTGTTACTTTAAACGTCACATAAAAAAGTAATCCGATTAAGTGATGTACGTTACTTTACACGTTACATCAAAAAAGTAATCCGATTACGTGATGCACGTTACCTGTAATGTTACTTTAAACGTCACATAAAAAAGTAATCTGATTAAGTGATGCACATAAAAAAGTAATCTGCAATGCATTACTTTACACGTTACATCAAAAAAGTAATCCGATTACATCATGCACGTTACTTGCAATGTGTTACTTTAAACATCACATAAAAAAGTAATCCGATTAAGTGATGCATGTTACTTGTAATGCGTTACATCAAAAAAGTAATCCTATTACACAAAATCAGCATGGTTACAACATAACAGAACATGTATAAACTGGGTTTTTAAGAATATCTGTGCCTTTTCCAAGACCTGCCATTCTTTTCTAGATCCAGAAACCACTAGAAACTAGTCTAAGCAACTAATGCAACTGCTGATATGTGCACGACTGTGGAAGCCCTTCAAGTGTGATAAAGCTGGTGTCTGTGGTTTTGCACACTCACAGGAGCTGGCGAATGTTGCTCCAGTCCACACACATGGTGGGCACTCTGGTGCTGCAGTGCTCGTGAAACTTGTAGCCGCACGTCTGACATCTGAAGCCATGAAGAAGAAACTTCTGACATATGTCACAAAAGGCCAACTTCAAAAATGTCTTCCGTACCTGTGAAGGGGACGGTCAGATGTTAGAGCCGTTGTAAAGACGACAGCAGCTCAATTCAAACACACTACAGGAACTCACAAAATTGTGTGTGGTCAGTGGGACGTGATCCAAGACTTCCACCAGCAGCTCCTCTCCCACCAGTGAGGTAGGGTCAGTGCTCCAATCCATACGCACCTTCTTACTGCACAAAACAACATTATTAACAGTTACTAATAACAGTTGATTAAGACAGATGATGCACCAGTAACTAAGGATTCATGAATTAACATGAACTAACAATAAAATAATAATCTTGGTTGATGCTAAATTGACAGCTCTTGTTTTTTTTATGGATTATTGCAATGTTTATTCTAAACGATTTATCTGTGCACATCATTATAGTTTTAATAATCTTGAATCAGAATAACTTAATCTCTTCTCTGATGACGAGGGCGGGGTCACCTGTCACTCACATGAGATCCACCAATAGCAAACCACAACCATCCAATCAATTCCCCACAGACACAATCAAGCCCCGCCCTACATCTGTTCTTGTTTGGGAAGCGTTTCAATCTGTTAATGTTACTGAATGGACCTGAGCTGACAACTAACAATGAAAATTAAATACTATAACAAATGTATTGTTAGTTAATATTAGTCAATGCATTAACTAGTGTCGCATGCATCGATCAGCTTTGCAATCATCCTACATTCTCTCTGCAAAACTGCTCAAGCTTGGTCATTATTTTTAAGCCATTACAGACATGAGCTTTTCCTCCAGGATATCGCTGTGTTCAACATTAAATCTCAAGTATTCCCAAAATAATCTCAATCGAATTATGTGCTTGTGAAACAGAATCTTGCCAAATTAGGCTGTCTGTATCGATACCCAGCCCTATCAATGATTGTAATTACTTTACGTCACTGTTTTCACAATGACAGAGTCTTTTTCTGTTGGTCAATGGCGAAAATACCAAATGAATTTGCCTTTAAAACACTTTTTATTGGCACTGCATGTTGACAGTTGCATGCTAACACTGCTGTGAATTATATCACAGTGTCTCTCATTGTATTGCATTTTTATTACTATTTTTCGCCATAAGCCACAACTTACAATGCATGTTCTCGGTGAAGCTTGAACACAGCACAGCATTCGGGCTGAAGGCCGCGGACTTTCAGGGCTTTGATGAGGCAGTTGCGCAGCGTCATACCCGGCCGCACATTCACCTGTCACAACACAATTCTCATCACTTCAATGGAAAAGAAAGGTAATGAACATGCATGCGAAGGTTACATAATTAGCATTATATTGATGAGCACAACTGCTTTTACATCAAGGAGATTCCCATTCACACCGAGGGCGGTAACTATAGCAATAAAGATATTCGCCAGGCTGGGTCACATGACCATAAACGATAAAATGACATTCAAAATATGAATAAAAGTATTTAAAATGTACTTGGGCATAATTGTATTGATGTTTTCAATGATACCTGATAATACTAAGCTTATTTACATTTATATGATAGAAAGACTTTCGTCTCCAAATTGTGATTTCTGTAATCTCATTCCTGGATAACAGACATCAATGACCATTTTGGATCATAATTCATGTGACATAATATTGTATCAAAATGAAGGAGGAGTACCAAAACATGTGCAAGCATCTCAATGTTGATATTTTCGGTCACTGGAGCACTTTAGCAATATCATGTGTTCTTCATGAGAACACTAATAAAACATTTATAATGTATTTATATTAATAAACTGTCTATTCGATCTAAAAGATTACCTTAAAGTGATGATAGCCAAGTTGTGTTTTCCACAGTTAATGCCCGATTATAAAGAAAACATTTGTTTTGTCATTCCTCGATAACACAAAACCAAAAATGACAGAATGACATATGCCTAAAAGTTATTATGAGGGATGTGCAAGACTAGTCAACTTGGAAAATACAAGTTGTTTACAATTTTTTTTGCACATTTAATGTTTTGCTTTATATTTTTACAAAGGCTACATTGAAAAAAACGGCATGTTAATGTTACATCTTGCAATTAATATATTATTTTGAAATGTGTGTATATATATATATATATATGAGGATGGTTTTTATGGTAATCCTGTCCTTCCGTCTAACAATGACACGGGCGATTAATTTAACCCATATCTGTGTGTTAGATTACACAATTCTGTTTTTGTTGAGTTAAGGATAAAACCAGTCTTTATTGGAAAACATTTTTAAACATTTTCCAGCTTTTTTCCCCCGATTTGGTTCTGAATTTTGAGTTATCAGCCAAAAATGAGCCCATGTCTATATGAAATCCCACATTGATTATATTATGATCAAAAAGTTGAAAAGTGAAACTTGTATATTATATTCATTCATTACACACAGACTGATATATTTCAAATGTTTATTTCTTTTAATTTTGATGATTATAACTGACAACGAAGGAAAATCCCAAATTCAGTGTCTCAGAAAATTAGAATATTGTGAAAAGGTTCAATATTGAAGACACCTGGTGCCACACTCTAATCAGCTAATTAACTCAAAACACCTGCAAAGGCCTTTAAATGGTCTCTCAGTCTAGTTCTGTAGGCTACACAATCATGGGGAAGACTGCTGACTTGACAGTTGTCCAAAAGACGACCATTGACACCTTGCACAAGGAGGGCAAGACACAAAAGGTCATTGCAAAAGAGGCTGGCTGTTCACAGAGCTCTGTGTCCAAGCACATTAATAGAGAGGCGAAGGGAAGGAAAAGATGTAGAAAAAAGTGTACAAGCAATAGGGATAACCACACCCTGGAGAGGATTGTGAAACAAAACCCATTCAAAAATGTGGGGGAGATTCACAAAGAGTGGACTGCAGCTGGAGTTCTCTGTTCTCTGATGAAAGTAAATTTTGCATTTCCTTTGGAAATCAGGGTCCCAGAGTCTGGAGGAAGAGAGGAGAGGCACACAATCCACGTTGCTTGAGGTCCAGTGTAACGTTTCCACAGTCAGTGATGGTTTGGGGTGCCATGTCATCTGCTGGTGTTGGTTCACTGTGTTTTCTGAGGTCCAAGGTCAACGCAGCCGTATACCAGGAAGTTTTAGAGCACTTCACACTTATGCTGCCGACCAACTTTATGGAGATGCAGATTTCATTTTCCAACAGGACTTGGCACCTGCACACAGTGCCAAAGCAACCAGTACCTGGTTTAAGGACCATGGTATCCCTGTTCTTAATTGGCCAGCAAACTCGCCTGACCTTAACCCCATAGAAAATCTATGGGATATTGTGAAGAGGAAGATGCGATATGCCAGACCCAACAATGCAGAAGAGCTGAAGGCCACTATCAGAGCAACCTGGGCTCTCATAACACCTGAGCAGTGCCACAGACTGATCGACTCCATGCCACGCCGCATTGCTGCAGTAATTCAGGCAAAAGGTATTGAGTGCTTTTCAGTTGGCCAAGATTTCTAAAATGCTTTCTTTGTATTGGTCTGAAGTAATATTCTAATTTTCTGAGATACTGAATTTGGGATTTTCCTTAGTTGTCAGTTATAATCATCAAAATTAAAAGAAATAAACATTTGAAATATATCAAGTCTGTGTGTAATGAATGAATATAATATACAAGTTTCACTTTTTGAATGGAATTAGTGAAATAAATCAACTAATTATATGCCCAGCACCTGTATATTCAAACAATGGTGGAAATTCATTACCATTACCCAGGTATGACATTTTCATGGGGAAAAAGATCTGATTCACCAAAAAATGGTTAATTACACTCTTAAAATGAGTACATACACAACACTCTATTATGTATAGAAAGTCCTAAAATTTGAATTTTTTGCCATTTTTTTTTTCACATTTCAAAACCTTATCCGTCATTCACAGACGGTGTTGGATGATTGTATTGTTACCACAGTCCGCTGTTTGTTGGGCAGGTAGACGCGGATTGTGCTGCTCGCTTTAGAGTCTGGAATTCTCCCGTCGTCTGACAATCTCCGGTACGGGAAGTTCTTGAGAATGTTGGGAGACATGCAGGGATCTTCAAACACTGAGTCTCTGCATCCAAACCCATGACTGGCGCTCTTCCAGGCGCCTTGAATGTGCTCCATCACGGCAGGCAATAATCTAACATGAGAACAGAAGACATATAACATATAACACACTGATCTCAGGCCCAAACTCTAACGACAAGTATCATACAAGCCATGAAATATTATATACGGTTAATAAAAAAACTCAATTTCCTATTTCCACTGCTCTCGTTTAGTGCCGGCAACTCTGAAGTGGGTATTGTATTTGTAATGTGACTACGTGACTAGCAGCAAAAACCCTCCAAAACAGCAGCGTACGCTTTATAAACAAGGTCAAGACTTCATCTGTAACATGTCAGAGCTATTTGTCCTTGACGGCTCACAAATAATAATTCAAAAGAACGGCCAAATGTTTTTTTTAGATGATGATAATAATAAATGAATGTGTTGTCACGTTAGAAGCACACACTTCTGCTTTCTGCTTAATCAAAGAAAGAAGGTCAGTCTTTTCATAAAATAATTATTCAGTCTAAAAAGGATATATAAATATATCATTTTACACGTGACTGCTTCACCACCGAGGGTCAGTAATGCTGGATTTGAGAAGTCGTTTCTGAAGGACGGGTCAATACCAACGCTTCGAGCTCTAACTTCATATCAGAACAAGTGAGGATGGCACTTCATATTCTGTGAATGTTTGCTAATGTCCTTCTGAATGAGCTTTCTAGAACGCTGTACGGCTAATATGGCTAAAGTTAGCATCGTCTCTGACTGTATTCACAGAGACTAGAGCTGTGTCGTTAGTTTTATCCTGAAAACACTCACCGTCTGCGTGATTCATAAACACACATTTATTATGCATTGTGTAGTCGGGTGACGGACGTTACATAAATGATCCCCTAACCATTCAGTCTAAAAGTGTCGAGCTCTTTCTGAGTCTCTCGTCTGTGTCGACTCCGGCTCAAACATGTACGGCTGCTCCACAACTGCTTATTTCTGACATTTTGTCTGAGTGAGATTCGCCTGTTTTGTTGTTGACGGAGTATCTGAAGCTTGTGTGAAGGCTCCGCCCTCTTCTGGAAGGGGGCGGGGAGAAGCAACTCATTTGCATTTAAAGGGACACACACACAAACGGCGTGTTTTTGCTCACACCCAAATAGAGGCAAATTTGACAAGCGATAATAAATGATCTGGGGGTATTTTGAGCTGAAACTTCACACACACATTCTGGAGACACCAGAGATTTAAAAGAGGAATAATATGTCCCATTTCAACAAACTTCTCTACAGAGTGCTAGTCACTCTCTGCGGTCTCAGATGACGACATCTTTGTCCTGTGTCAGCCACCGTAGCTTCTCCATGTGCTCCGAAAGGGAGAGGTGAGCGTTAGGTGACTGCAATTCACAACCTCACCACTAGATGCCGCTAAAATTCACACACTGCAACTTTAAATGGTATAACAAGCGTCTTAATGATCATTTTAAGCGTCTTATATTTTGGGGATGGACAAACATAAATGGCGATACTGCCTGATGTGATTATTAAACTTCATAAGGCTCTGATTCCATTAAAGAAATGTGAGCGCTTCACGTCTCAAAGCCTGAAGGTGGCGCTGTTGTGCGTTCAAGCTCACACACATTTTTGCCACTAATGCTGATCAATCATGACAGTGTTTACTGTACGCTGTTTATACTGTAATATGTTGTGTACGGGTGTAAGAACGCATATTTTACTAATAACACTATATGGCCAAATCTGTTACAGTGTGTTTTATATATAAATGCAGAAATGGTTAGTTGCGCCCCTAAAGTTAAGAGCACAGGTGCACCATGGGAGAAAAGTAAGCGTCAAGCCCTGAAATCCGCCCTGTTTTTGTTGAAACATAAATCATCAAGTGTTCGCCGCTAAGAAGAGCAGAAGTGCAGATGGTGACAGATATCAGTCAGGAATTGTTAGAGGAGAGAATCTAGCAGTAAAGCCCAGATTGTGACTTTATTCTTTGTGTTCAAACTGTCCCGAGAACAGTTCTTCTGCCCTGGCAGTGTTTGACGGTCAGATGGTTTGCCCACGCCATACCAGTAATGCAAATTACACAGTACTCGCAGCCAAGACTGACACATTTCTCAGCCATTTTGCATGAGCCGCGGCGATATCCACCTGTTCTCGCTCGGAGAGTGACTGAGCAACTATGTTGGGTTGAACTGCTCTGTTCTGGTTCATTGTTCTGACATCAGAAACCTGTGGAGCAGGTCTGAGCAGCTCCTGCTGGTCCCACGTGTCAGAAACACTCGTCTGTGACATGCAATCATTCTTCCGCATCTCTCTCTGCATCACGCATGGAACGCAATCGCAATGTTAGGTTTGCAAAATGAGAAAATGTCATAATGTCACAATATCTAATATTGTGCATATATAAATGCGCCCCTGGAGCTCAACAGCAGTCGTGCGTCTCACGGGTGTGTGTGGCGATAGCCAACAACACACTGTACGGGTCAAAATGATCAATTCTTCTTTTATGCCAAAAATCATTAGGATATTAAGATCATGTTCCATGAAGATATTTAGTAAATGTCCTGCCGTAAATATATCAAGAATGTATTATTAGTAGTAATATGCGTTGCTAAGGACTTCATTTGGACAACTTTAAAGGAGATTTTCTCAATATTTAGATTTTCAAATCATTCCAAATATTGTCCTAACAAACCATCATCAATGAAAGATTATTTATTCAGCTTTAAAATGATGTATACATCTCACTTTAAAAGAAAATTACCTTTATGACAGGTTTTGTGGTCCAGGGTCACAAATAATAAAATATATCAATATAAATGTGTTGCATTAGACATTAAGTGTGTTTGTTCCTCAAATTAACACGAATGATTATAAAAATGTAAACATGTCCGCAATGCACCCATCCATATGCATTTAGATATTTAGGTTTATGAAACTGCACTGTGTAGGACAATGTTAATAAATCAGCAGCCTGAGAAGATAAATCAACATCACTACACACAGTACAACATCTAAAAACACAGTTGATATTTAATATCTAAAGCAGAACTGCATTGCAAACAGCTCTATTTGTGTTGGTTTTAAACTGGGAAGAGGGTTAATTCAGAGGACATTGCATGTCACCCAGACACATTTCATTTGTTAGACTGACTATTAATATCTTACATTAAACTATAAACCCCTGCTGGCGCAATCTACCATCGTAGTTTACCGACAAAACACAGAATACCTTCACTAGCCATCAGACTTCCCAGCAGATAACCTCCGCTTATGGGTTTGGTTACTTTGATACAGATCTATAGGGCTAGAGAGATTAACAGCGCGTGCTTTAACAGATTTAACCGTGTTTACAAACTCAGAACACATCACACAAACAAACAATAACATCTGCGCCTGATGCACGCACGCACATCTGCACTGTAATAGCGATCAGCGCGCGATGAAACGGTGCGCGCGCGAGCTAGGAGTCTTTACTCACCAGAGAAAGTTGTTGAATTGTTGATCCGCCATGATTATCGCTACAGGGAAACGCGTGACGTTAGAGTGATGTCATCGTTTTCGTCACTGCTCGCGAACGCTATTTTAGTGAACGGCTGCTTTAAACACTCGCGTGATATGGCAAGCCAAACTCACATTTAAACCATTTTTTATTGAATATTGCGTGTTTATTATAAATAACTCACCAGTGCACAACATTATTGTTCTAAATGCATGTGCCTCTAAATCTTGAATCAAAATAAGTTTCCTCCCTCTTGCAGCGACATCTCTTTTCTGGTGACGTGCTTACTGGCGCGAGGGCGGGGCAACCTGTCACTCACATGAGATCCACCAGTAGAGGGTATGCATTGTCTTTTTCCCGCCGGAACACGCCCCCTCAGCCGGAATGAGTGGCTCTGTGACTGGATTTAATAGGGGAAACTGCGAAGACGTGAGTAAAACGAACTATTTTTATCAATTGAACTTATTCCTTACAACTTACCAAAGATCCAGTGATCCATGGATATTGACACACATCCAGGAATCATGTTTCCTGACATTTATATGAGCCTGATTTTTACTCCGAGGAAATACCTAAAGCAAATTTGCCGGTGAAAGCGTTATATAAATACAATATGTTCACTGTATCCAAGCAATTGAAAAATGTTGTAAATTAATGTTTCTTGATGTTGTTTCTTATGTACAAATAGCATTAAAAAAGCTTATTTTTCAGGTTGGTCCAGCCAATGAACGTGTAGTCCGAAGCTCGTCTTACCGATTGCCGATTGGCTCTTTTATTTAGAAGGTGGAGCTTATTCCACCATATTGCGTTTTGCACTTTCTTCCTTGTGAAGGAGTGGCAATAATTGAGGCCAGTGTTGGGGATAGTTAATTTTAAAAGTAATGCATTAAAATATTTAGTTACTTTTTATGGAAGTAGTGCGTTATGTTACTGGGCTTTTTAAAGGCACAATATGTAATTTTTCATCGCTTATTCAGAACAAAGGCGTGTCTTGACTCCTTCATTGGGCGGAGCTTTTATTCTGCCGCGAGCGCTTCCGCTTCTTCCGCTCGTGTGTGTGTGGTAACGCAGTGCTGTTTTATCATATCACACACATCTGAGTGTGTTAAAGTGATGTTATAATGCTACTATGGGACACTTGTTCACACTGCAGTGAGCGAGATCATATCAGGCATGGTAAAACATGGTACTCGCGGTAAATCAAGAACACCAGATCTAAACAATCAGACTAACTGTGTTGAGCTGGAGAACAATGATTAGTTTCTGTCCATGAATGATCCAAACAGTTGCTCAGCGTCTAATAAAACACATCAGATATTAAAGCGGCTTTGGTGTTTCCATGGTTACTACAAAATAAAACCGGGTAATGCGGGTATGATGTCATTGATAGGCGACGCACGCACACGGGCCGTGTCCTGGTTAAAATCACTTATTTCTCTGAATTTACACGTTCTTGGAAACATTTGGGATAATGTACACAAGTCAACAAAATATTGGATATTTGAAACTAAAATTCTTACATACTTTAATGACCAAAAACAAACATTTCATTCTTGGCAAATGTAATCTGATGAGTTACTCAACACTGATATATTTGCACACATTCGATTTCTGAGAATATTCAGAAGAAGATAAACAGCAGACACTTTATTTTGCACATATTTAGCGAGAATGCTCTATTTCGGATGGCACAGGATCCAAAACATTCACCAATTTGAGTTGCAAGAGTAACAGATTCTAGCCTTCTGTATACACAAAGGGGAGGTTTTATTTAAATATGATGTTTTGAACTATTATTTACTAGCTTCATCTATCTTTTCAAACTGATCCATACTAGAAATGACATAAAACATTTTTTTCTGACATAACAGTGCCACCGCTTGGCCACAGCAACACATTGCTGCAAATTTTGCTTGATTGTATGATCTCTTCTACATATTATAACAATCATTAAATGTCATAATGACACATTCTCTTGGTCCAGCACTATATTACAGTCAAAAGTCTGTTCCGTTTATAGACTGTTATTGAGTGCATGATGATCTATACAAATTCAATATTTATTTTTTGAGAAGATCATAGTTACTTCCACTGTAATCTGTCACCTATCATCATGTTTAGCTTATTGAGGGAAGATCATATTAAATGCTGTATGTATCTTGACATGACTCACCTGAATCAGGAAGGGCTGCTGAAATCCATCCATGAGATTATCTCCTCATGTCCAACCACAGGCCCATCAAAAGCTCAGTTTGACCTGGTCTCCTCACCCTCATTCTCAGTGAATTAAAGCTGGCCAAAGCCAATAATTTGGGACTTTTCTCCAGTAGTGCAAATCCAACAAAATGGCCCTTCTGCTGACGAATGGGCCGAACGCTTGAGCTGTGTCAAATGGAAGCTTTCTCTTTCTGTGTGAATCCCAGGGCATCAGATGCACTCAGAGGCGGGGAGAGCAGGATGTCTGCCGCAGATTTAAGGTATTCCCTCAAGCTTGCATCATCTGACAACAACAGCAAACACACACCGGCTCCGAGACCTGCTCAGCGGCAGGTGCACACGCACACATCACTCACTTCTATATGATCATTCATATTTGAGCCACAAGCAGAATCTGTTTCCACCCATGTTCATTAGCAGCAATCATCTTTGTGTTTTGTATCTAAATATCTGTTATTTTTTGTAAGAGTAAATGTTGATGAGAGTGCACACTCAACGAGCTGAAAAGCTCCACCTTAACAGTAAGAGATGACCGCAGCTCCGGACGTATTGATTCTGCTGGAATATTCTGCTCCATCAGTAAGTCGACTCTGCTATAAAAGCCTTCAGGACAGCAGTATCTCTCTCTCTCTCTCTCACACACACGCACACACATACAGTGCATCCGGAAAGTATTCAGCGCTTCACTTTTTCCACATTTTGTTATGTTACAGCCTTATTCCAAAATGTATTATTTTTTTCCTCAATTTTACAAACAATACCCCATAATGACAACGTGAAAGAAGTTTGTTTGAAATCTTTGCAAATGTATTAAAAATAAATAAACGGGAAAAAAATGGCATGTTCATAAGTATTCAAAGCCTTTGCTCAATACTTTTCAATGCACCAATTGACCTATCGAACAATCAGAAAATCCGCTCAGGATACCTGGAATCAGTGTTACCGCACCCCGGGCACATCGTTTTACCATTTTTGTAGCAATCCCCATCCATCAGGTTGGATGGGGAGCATCTCTCCAGAGATGTTCAATCGGGTTCAAGTCTGGGCTCTGGCTGGGCCACTCAAGGACATTCAGAGAGTTGTCCCGTAGCCACTCCTTTGTTATCTTGGCTTAGGGTTGTTGTCCTGTTGGAAGATGAACCTGCACCCCAGTCTGAGGTCCAGAGCGCTCTGGAGCAGGTTTTCATCAAGGATGTCTCTGTACATTGCTGTATTCATCTTTCCCTTGATCCTGACTAGTCTCCCAGTTCCTGCCGCTGAAAAACATCCCCACAGCATGATGTTGCCACCACCATGCTTCACTGTAGGGATGGTATTGGCCAGGTGATGAGCGGTGCCTGGTTTCCTCTAGACATGACGCTTGCCATTCAGGCCAAAGAGTTCAATCTTTGTTTCATCAGACTAGAACATTTTGTTTCTCGTGGTCTGAGAGTCCTTCAGGTGGGCTGTTATGTGCCTTTTCCTGAGGAGTGGCTTCCGTCTGGCCACTCTTCCACACAGGCCTGATTGATGGAGTGCTGCAGAGATGGTAGTTCTTCTGGAAGGTTCTCCTCTCTCCACAGAGAAATGCTGGAGCTCTGTCAGAGTGACCATCGGGTTCTTCCTCCCTGACTAAGGTGCTTCTCCCCCGATCGCTCCGTTTGGCCAGACGGCCAGCTCTAGGAAGAGTCCTAGTGGTTCCAAACTTCTTCCATTTACAGATGATGGAGGCCACGGTGCTCATTGAGACCTTCAATGCTGCAGAAATCTCTGTCCGCTTCCACAGATCTGTGCCTCCATACAATCCTGTCTCGGAGGTCTACAAACAATCCCTTGGACTTCATGGCTTGGTTTGTGCTCTGACATGCACTGCTAACTGTGGGACCTTATATAGACAGGTGTGTGCCTTTCCAAATCATGTCCAATCAGCTGAATTTACCACAGGTGGACTCCAATCAAGTTCTAGAAACATCTCAAGGATGATCAGTGGAAACAGGAGCACCTGAGCTCAATTTTGAGTGTCATGGCAAAGGCATGTGATTTTTTTTTAAATATATACAGTACTGTGCAAAAGTCTTAGGCTCACTAGTATTTTTACACACAAAAAGTGGGTTTAAGCCAGTTATTGATATATTTTGCTGTAGTGTGTCAGTAGGAAATATCAGTTTACATTTATAAATTAATTGCCATTAATTGTAATAATCCAGTGAGATTTTTGTATGCATAAAGAGTCTGACAATAGTCTCTACGCTCCACATGGAGATCAGATCTTCCTCGAGTCTGTCTGTGATTACATGAAGAAACTGAGGAAGACTAAATCCAGAAGAACTGAGGCAACGTCTCCCAGACACTTGAGGAAACCTTCCTGCAGAACTCCATGAATAGGTGTAGAAACAGATGCAGGCGACAAAAGCCGTTTGATTTAGTTAATAGAAGTTAATTTATAAATAAAAGCTATTTATGTTATTATTTTTGACAGCATTCTCACTTTAAAGCATTCTGACAAGTGCCTAAACTTTTCCCAGTGCTGTAGTTCTGCAGGAAGGTTTCCTCGAGTGTCTGGGAGACGTTGCCTCAGTTCTTCTGGATTTAGTCTTTTTTCTGTTTCTTCATGTAATCACAGACAGACTCGATGATGGTGAGATCAGATCAGACCGGCTGCTGTCAGACTTCTTGTGCATAAAAAAAAAAATCTCACTGGATTATTACAATTAATTGCAAAATGAATGTTTGTAAATGTAACCTGATATTTCCTACTGACACACTACAGTAAAAGATATAAATAACTGGCTTAAAAACATTTTTTGTGTGAAAATACCAACGAGCCTAAGACTTTTGCACAGTACTGTAAAGATTTCAAACACACTTCTTTCACGCTGTCATTATGGGGTATTGTTTGTAGAATTGAGGAAATTGTGAATTTAATCCATTTTAGAATAAGGCTGTAACGTAACCAAATGTGGGAAAAGTGAAGTGCTGTGAATACTTTCCGGATGCTCTGTATGTTTGTCAGTTACAGGACTCCGGTCATGGAGGAAAATCTAGGCTATATGTATTATTTATTTCACAAACTACTAGCAGATGCAGCAGAACTAATACTTTATATGTAGAAGTTTTTGAAATTAGGTGTGTGTGTGAGTGAATGTGTGAGTGTGTGTGTGTGTGTGAGTGAGTGAGTGAATGTGTGTGACTGTATGTGTGTGTGTTTGTGTGTGAGAGTGTGTGTGAGTGTATGTGTGTATGAGAGAGAGTGTGTGTGTGTGTGTGTGTTTAGAGGTAGGGTTAGTGGAGGGGACAGAATATACAGTTTGTACAGTATAAAAACCATTACGTCTATGAGTCCCCACAAAGATAGTGAACCAGACAGGTGTGTGTGTGTGTGTGTCACAGAAGCGTCACACAGCTGGCTCTGTACGTCTCAGCTGTGAATCGGGATCTATCACAGTGGTGTGTGTGTGCAGAATGAGCGGGCCGTGTGCAGACTCAGATGTGGGCGGGGCCGCATGGGTCGGGCCGTGTGCAAACCGCGTGTGGCGCAGCGCAGAGAGGAGGAACCGAAAATAAACAGCAACGAGTCACGTCGCCGAGGTGAGTTCCTTAAAGGACGAAAATACGACATTTAACTCGATGCTTATGGTGTGATGACATCGTCACGGTCTCGGAGAGTGTCTCCGCTGTCTCGAAATGCCAGGGATGTGTTTTTAGGCGAATCGTTAAGGTTGAACGTGTCCAGAAAGGCACAGAAGTGATATTTTGTGACGGCGCACTTCGGCCTACTGCGACAGGCTGAGCGGGAAACGCCGCCATTACACCGCGCCGTCGCGCTAGTGCCAGGGTGATCTTTGTAATTCGCGAAACGCATAGCTGAAGGATAGATATAATGTCGTCGTGGGACTGGATGGGTGAGAGAGGGTCTGTGGGAACCAGCGAGATGGACCGGGTGAGTGAGGCCAGATACCAGCCCTGAGGAAGACGACTGCTGATCTTCCTCAGGTTTTCCTCTCACAAGATCATCTTGTTTCGAGACTCGCCAGTGCGGTGAGATTCAAACGCTTCAGTTCGCTGTATTTTTGGAATCGTTTGCAGGTTTGAATCTTTAACACCAACGCCGTTCAAAAACGCTGCCCGAGTTGGTAGGGTTCTGCATGTTCAAATAGTTCATGGAGACTGTGTGTGTTTAACGTGATTTGTACCGCTGACAGTTGTAGTGAAGCCGATTCATGAGTCGAATCTGTTCAGTGAACCGATTGAATCTGTCCGAGCGTTTCTCGCTGAAACCGTCTCTTTCAAAAGTAACGATTACATTAACGGTTTTACACAGTAATGTTAATCTGATATAGAATTGTATTAAAAACTGCAAAATCTGAGTGTTGTGATGGAAATTATTTTCATTGTTTAAATGCAAATTATATTTACCTAAAATAGTCACATTTACTAATTTGACTTTTGTTGGGCATCTTTGAACAGCTTTTTTTTTTTTTCAAATTAATGTAATTTTGAATTTTTAGCTTTTTATTTCTAGCATCACCTTTCATTAGGTGCAGTGTGTACATTTTTGTTGCGAATTGCAACCGCTCACCCCTCCCTTTTGAAGCACATGGAGAAGCTACGGCGGCCGACACAGAACAAAGATGTCATCATCTGAGACCGCAGAGAGTAGCTAGCACTCTGTAGAGAAGTTTGTCCGTTTAGGGCCACTGTAGAAACATGGCGGTGCAAAATGCGACTTCACTGTAAGGGGGCGTGCAGTGTGTAGATAGTAACGGCTCATTCTAAGGTAATCAAAACATAACGCTTCATTATGTAAGGTCTTTATACTCCACTGAAAACGTAGTTATGTATATTATATTGCATTTTTTGTCAATAGATCCTCATGAATACTACACACTGCACCTTTAAATATCCATCATAACTTTGGTGTCAGAACTCTTCATACACACCATATAGCCGTCTGTTTCCGTGAAGTTGAGTGTTTTACTTGTCTCTCAGTTGTAGGGTGCAGTCAGAGGCTATGAGCAGCAACGAGTGTTTTGGTTGCGGCCGCACCGGCCACTGGATCAAGAACTGTCCGAATGCTGGACGTGGACGTGGCAAGGGCCGTGGCAGGGGCAAAGGTGAGAGCCGCTCAATCTCATATGAATCCATCCTGAATAACATGTGAGTAACGTGTTTCTCCTGCCGCCGCTAGATCTGTTCTGCTATCGCTGCGGAGAGCCGGGCCACGTCGCGCGGGACTGTGAGCGCACTGAGGATGGTGAGGACGCGCTCCTATTGGTTCTGAATCTAGACATTCAGTTAGCTTTTTATAGTCTGAAATCAGGGTTATTAAAGTTAATAAAAAGAACATTAACTGAAATAAAAATACAAAAACATTGTTTTTATTTCAGTTATTTCCCATGACAACATTTCTCATTTTTATTTAGTTTTACATGATGCACTAAAACACACAAATTCAATTTTTTTACTAAAAATAAAATATAAAAATAAAACTACATTTATTTTGAAAACCAAAAAAAGCCAACATTTTTGTTAATTGAAATAGTTAAATGAAATAAAATGCAAATAAAAATTATTTAATCAAATTTTTATTTAGTTTTACATGATGTACTACTAGAATTACTAAAACTAAACTCAAATAAAAATGCATAAACTATATGTACATTAAAAACATTGAAAAACATACATTACTATTACTAAAACTAACTTTAGATTCATATGAAAATATAAATAAATGTATTAATATTTATACAAATGATTAATTAACTATAGCAGTGTGTTGATTCTAAAGCCTATTTTTAATGCTGACAAAAGAGTGAAATCCAATTTAAAATATTTGGTAATGTGTAAGTCTTCAGTCTGTTACATGTACTTACTGTAGTAATAACAGCAAATTATGTATAATTACATGCAACTAACCCTATAGTATGTGTTAATTAATACTTCTCAGCACTTAAATGTATAATTACACTGTAACACGGACACCTTTAAATAAAGTGTAACCTTACTCTGCAGCCTTATTCATATCCGTTCATATATTTGCGTTCATGCATTTTTTTTAGTCATTATTATGCGTGCATCTTTAAGAACTAAGAGTCCTGTAGTAACTGTACTTTTGAAGCATTTAAAAATGAACCAATCAAGGGACAACAGTGAGTAGTCACAGCAAACAAAGAACTTTCTTTCTCAGCAAGCAAAGGTAGACATTAATTTCTATAAATGCTTTATAATTATAATAGTTAGTACGCAGAATAAAGGGGCGGGGCCTGGTTGAGTTAGTTAGTCATGTGTTGAAACTGGCGGTTATGGTAAGGGGCGGGGCATTTCCCAAACACCAATCACAACACACTGCTCCAGCCGACCAATCAGAGCACATTGTGCTTTTAGGAACCAACACCTCACAATATTCCTCATTATAATAATTCATATGCAGAATAAAGGGGCGGGGCCTGGTTGAGTTAGTTAGTAGTGTGTTGAAACTGGCGGTTATGGTAAGGGGCGGGGCATTTCCCAAACACCAATCACAACACACTGCTCCAGCCGACCAATCAGAGCACAGTGTGCTTTTCAGAAGGAGGGGCTTCATAGAGACAGGAACTAAACAGAGTTACTGACAGACTGGGAAGAGAGGAGCCACAACAATGGAGAATATGGGGAATAATCAACATTCAGGCAGGAAAACCTGCTCTAGTAGACTAAACGGAGGTGTTTTTCAGCGTGCTACAACTGCGGCAGAGGCGGCCACATCTCCAGGGACTGCAAGGAGCCCAAGAAGGAGAGGGAGCAGGTCTGCTACAACTGCGGCAAAGCCGGTCACATGGCCCGCGACTGCGACCACGCCAACGAGCAGAAGTGCTACTCCTGCGGCGGCTTCGGCCACATCCAGAAAGGCTGCGAGAAAGTCAAGTGCTACAGGTGAGCAATGATGGTGCGCTTGAAGGCTTGCGGTGTGAACGGGCCTGATCTGTGGCTTCTGCTCTCTCAGGTGCGGCGAGATCGGACACGTGGCCGTCCAGTGCAGCAAGGCCAGCGAAGTCAACTGCTACAACTGCGGGAAGTCCGGCCACGTGGCCAAGGAGTGCACCATCGAGGCCACCGCTTAATCCCGTCTCCTCGCTCGCCCCTCCTTTTTCTGATTGATGGTTGTATTATTTTCTCTGAATCCTCTTCACTGGCCAACGGTTGGCAGATAGAGGCTATTCCCAGGCCAGTGAGCTCTTGACATGTAAAAGGAGGAAAGGGGTGGAAAACACTTTCCACTTTCTGCATTTAATACAAAAAATGTTTATGTTTAGTTTGGTAGAGGTGTAATGTATAATGCTTTGTTAAAGAACCCCCTTTCCATGCCACTGGTGAACAGGGATGTTGAGTGAAGAACGTTAGTCGGCTCGTGGGACGCGGCCTCGGAGAGATCGGAAAGAATAAGAACCGACGGTAAAAAATAACCACACAGATCAGGGAAGCGCTGGCTTCTGAATGATTTGCATTTTTTCGAGGTAGCCTACGAGTGATTGGCCTGGAAACGCAGCACAGGACACATCCGGTCCAGCCGGACCCGCCGTACGCAGCTCTGTGGAGGAAAAACAGAACGCTTGATGTAAAGCAAACTACTTTATAGCATATTCAGAACGTGATATCCTTTGTAAAACAGGACAGTCGAGAACCTCGTCCATGATCCCGAGCGATGCGGATGAGTTTAGGTCGTTCTACCCAAGGTGAAAACTTCAGTCAAATAATCAAGGGGTCATAAAACAGATTCGGAGTTAGAGGAAAGGTGAATGTTTCACAGAAATCAAAATGTTATTTTTGTACAATATCACTTAGACTACTCTAAAAATAATAATAAAAAAACTATCATTTGCTTGTACTCAGTTTTTAAGTCGGAAGGAAAACGCAACTGAAGTTCTAGGACATAGAAATGTAATTTTAAACTATCAATAAATCTGGAGGAGGAAGGGGTGTACAGACTGACGCTTCTTTACTGAGTCGTGTCTCTTTACTCTCTCACACACACACACACACACACACTCACTCAATCTCTCACACTCGCAACACTCACTCAATCTCACACTCAACACTCACTCGATCTCACACACACTCACAACACTCACTCAATCACACACACACACACACTCACAACACTCACTCAATCTCACACACACACACACTCACTCAATCTCACACACTCGCTCAATCTCACACTCACAACACTCACTCAATCTCACACTCACAACACTCACTCGATCTCACACACACACACTCTCACTCGATCTCACACACACACACTCACACTCACTCACTCGTTCTCACACAGACACACTCTCACACACTCTTTCACACTCACAACACACACACATTTGCACACAACACTCACTCAATCACACGCACACTCTCACTCACTAGATCTCTCACACACTCAATCGCTCGATCTCACACACAAACTCACTCTCCCACACACACACTCTCACACACACACTCACTCACTCGATCTCACACAGACACAGTCTCACACACTCACACAGACACACTCACACACACACGCTCTCTCACACAGACGCTCTCTCACGCACACACTCTCTCACTCGATCTCACGCACACACTCTCTCACACACGTTTATTGCTTCATTAAGAGAAGCGTCTGTGAGTTTTAATGTATAATCCATGCATACCCTCAGCTCTCATAGCATGATTTTAGTTTTGCATTAAAAATATTTACCAAACTCAAAAAAAAATTATATTTTTAACTAAATTAATAATAAAAGATGAAGAAATAATGTCATAAAACAGATTTGGAGGGAATGGTGAATGTCTCCACAGAGATCAAAATGTTTTTGTATGCAAATTACTTTTTAATATTTAATATAATATATATATTACATGCACACGTTATTTATTTTTATATACATGTATAAATATATGTGTTATGTATATAAATTTGTGTGTGTATATACACAAATACATTTATATACATACCATATATACTATACATACTAAAAATAAAGTGACAGGCTAATGACTTTTTTTAGTTAAAAGTTATTTTATATAAATATATATAACATGTATAAATATATTTATATAAGTGCCATCAAATTGATTAATTGCATATGTGTATATATATATATGCGATTAGTTGATTTGATGACGCGTGTGTGTTGTGTGTATATATACATATATTTACAAACATATTTATGCAGTGATTAATCCGTTTGACAGCACTAATATGTATGTTTTATATATATATATATATAAATGTGTGTATGTATATATTATATATATACACATATATATGATAGGCAAATGACTTGATATTTATATACATTACACACTTGTATGTATATATATATATCTGTTATATATATAATGGATTTGTGTATGTACTAAAATAAATTATGATAGGCAAATTACTTTTTTTTAAATATGTATGAATATATATATATGTATATATACACAAAAAAATTAAGTATAACAGGCAAATTCATTTTAGTTAAATATATATTTATTTAAAATAATATGAATATATGCATGTGCGTAATATATATATACACACGTATATTTACAAACTTTATATTAGATTAAATCACGATTAATCGATTTGACAGCACTAATATGGAAATATGTGTTTTATATATAAATAATGTGTTTGTGTGTATATATGTATATATTAGTGCTGTCACATCGATTAATTGTGAATAATTGAATCTTTGTGCCTGTGTGTGTATATATATATACACTCACCTAAAGGATTATTAGGAACACCTGTTCAATTTCTCATTAATGCAATTATCTAATCAACCAATCACATGGCAGTTGCTTCAATGCATTTAGGGGTGTGGTCCTGGTCAAGACAATCTCCTGAACTCCAAACTGAATGTCAGAATGGGAAAGAAAGGTGATTTAAGCAATTTTGAGCGTGGCATGGTTGTTGGTGCCAGACGGGCCGGTCTGAGTATTTCACAATCTGCTCAGTTACTGGGATTTTCACGCACAACCATTTCTAGAGTTTACAAAGAATGGTGTGAAAAGGGAAAAACATCCAGTATGCGGCAGTCCTGTGGGCGAAAATGCCTTGTTGATGCTAGAGGTCAGAGGAGAATGGGCCGACTGATTCAAGCTGATAGAAGAGCAACTTTGACTGAAATAACCACTCGTTACAACCGAGGTATGCAGCAAAGCATTTGTGAAGCCACAACACGCACAACCTTGAGGCGGATGGGCTACAACAGCAGAAGACCCCACCGGGTACCACTCATCTCCACTACAAATAGGAAAAAGAGGCTACAATTTGCACAAGCTCACCAAAATTGGACAGTTGAAGACTGGAAAAATGTTGCCTGGTCTCGATTTCTGTTGAGACATTCAGATGGTAGAGTCAGAATTTGGCGTAAACAGAATGAGAACATGGATCCATCATGCCTTGTTACCACTGTGCAGGCTGGTGGTGGTGGTGTAATGGTGTGGGGGATGTTTTCTTGGCACACTTTAGGCCCCTTAGTGCCAATTGGGCATCGTTTAAATGCCACGGCCTACCTGAGCATTGTTTCTGACCATGTCCATCCCTTTATGACCACCATGTACCCATCCTCTGATGGCTACTTCCAGCAGGATAATGCACCATGTCACAAAGCTCCAATCATTTCAAATTGGTTTCTTGAACATGACAATGAGTTCACTGTACTAAAATGGCCCCCACAGTCACCAGATCTCAACCCAATAGAGCATCTTTGGGATGTGGTGGAACGGGAGCTTCGTGCCCTGGATGTGCATCCCACAAATCTCCATCAACTGCAAGATGCTATCCTATCAATATGGGCCAACATTTCTAAAGAATGCTTTCAGCACCTTGTTGAATCAATGCCACGTAGAATTAAGGCAGTTCTGAAGGCGAAAGGGGGTCAAACACAGTATTAGTATGGTGTTCCTAATAATCCTTTAGGTGAGTGTATATATATATATATATATATATATATATATGTATATACACACCGATCAGGCATAACATTAAGACCACCTTCCTAATATTGTGTTGGTCCCCCTTTTGCTGACCCGTTGAGGCATGGACTCCACTAGACCCCTGAAGGTGTGCTGTGGTATCTGGCACCAAGATGTTAGCAGCAGATCCTTTAAGTCCTGTAAGTTGCGAGGTGGGGCCTCCATGGATCGGACTTGTTTGTTCAGCACATCCCACAGATGCTCGATTGGATTGAGATCTGGGGAATTTGGAGGTCAAGTCAACACCTCAAACTCATTGTTGTGCTCCTCAAACCATTCCTGAAGCATTTGTGCTTTGTGGCAGGAGCATTATCCTGCTGGAAGAGCCACAGCCACCAGGGAATACCGTTTCCATGAAAGGCTGAATATGGTCTCAACAATGCTTAGGTAGGTGGTACGTGTCAAAGTAACATCCACATGGATGGAGGACCCAAGGTTTCCCAGCAGAACATTGCCCAAAGCATCACACTGCCTCCGCCGGCTTGCCTTCTTCCCATAGTGCATCCTGGTGCCATGTGTTCCCCAGGTAAGCCACGCACACGCACCCGGCCATCCACGTGATGTAAAAGAACACATGATTCCTCAGACCAGGCCACCTTCTTCCATTGCTCCGTGGTCCAGTTCTGATGCTCACGTGCCACTGTTGGTGCTTTCGGCGGTGGACAGGGGTCAGCATGGGCACCCTGACTGGTCAGCGGCTATGCAGCCCCATACGCAACAAACTGAGATGCACTGTGTATTCTGACACCTTTCTATCAGAACCAGCATTAACTTCTTGAGCAATTTGAGCTCCAGTAGCTCGTCTGTTTGATCGGACCACACGGGCCAGCCTTCGCTCCCCACGTGCATCAATGAGCCTTGGCCGCCCGTGACCCTGTCTCCGGTTCACCACTGTTCCTTCCTTGGAGCACTTTTGACAAAATGTTCACTTGCTGCCTAATATATCCCACCCACTAACAGGAGCCGTGATGAAGAGATCATCAGTGTTATTCACTTCACCTGTCAGTGTGATATATATATACACACACTCAAAATAAGTATAAGCAAATTACTTTTTTAATATATATATATATATTTATTGTATACATAATACATGATTTTTAAGAGTAAAATAATGAAATATTTTAAATATTTTCAAAATAATGAAATGCTTTTTATGGCAAAAATCTGCAATCAACGTCCTGCATAAGAGTATAATAGTGATTGTTGAAGTAAGTGCTTTTCTATGACGCCTTCAGTAACAATAGCAGGTGCTGACACACACACACACACTCTCACACTCACACACTCACTCTCACACTTTCACAAACACTCACACACTCACTCTCTCTCTCACACACACACACACACTCACTCTCTCACACTCACACACTCACTCACACTCTCACACTTTCACAAACACTCACACACTCACTCTCTCTCACACACACACACTCACTCTCTCACACACACTCACTCTCACACACACTTTCACAAAAACTCACACACACACACCACACACACACTCACTCTCTCACACACTCACTCTCTCACACACACACTCACTCTCTCACACACTCACTCTCTCACACACTCACTCACTCTCACACACTCACTCTCTCACACACTCACTCTTACACACACACAGCTGACGTTCAGTGGAGCTGCTCGAGTTCAGTGTGAAGGCGAGAGTAAGATACACTGAAAACAGCATTTACGGAGAGTCATGAATCCTATGGGATGCTGCAGCAGAATGAGACACGAGCAGTGCTTGAGTGAAGCTTGGTACATACATAAATTTGTTTGTTTTCTTGAGGTGGCAAGAACAAGAACAAAGTTCGTTCTGGTCAGGACAGCAGAAAAGCAGGTGCCGAACATTTCCATTTCTCCGCACTTTAAATTTATGACCAATCACAAAATAGTTTTCGGACACCCACAAGAAAAAAGTTCTGCGCAGGTGATGTGTCGAGAACTCCCAAACCAGGGCTGCGAGAACAAAATGATGTTTTTGAGAACAAAATTTTGTTCTCACAGCCCTGGGAGCGAGAACTTTTTTCTCTGTTCTTGCGGAGTATGTAACGGCCTTAAAGAGCATGGCTCATGTCATGTGACTGATGTATTTATAGTTCTGTTGAAGCCAGTAATGTGAGGGCTGAATGAGCACAGAGCTAAACATAGAGTTGGTGTAACTGAGAGCTGATACACACTGAACTGAGTCAACACGAACACTGAAGGACTCCAACCTTCTCATGAGGAGATTTGATCTCATTACAAATGATGAAAACTGCTCGATTCCTCCAAGCTTAAAGTCCCCATGAAATCAAAATGGACAGTTCTTGTTTTTTTTATGGAATATTGCAGTGATTTATCAGTGCACATCATTATAGTTTTAATAATCTTGAGTCAGAATAACTTCATCTCTTCTCTCAGGATGAGGGCGGGGCCACCTGTCACTCACATGAGATCCACCAATAGCAAACCACAACCATCCAATCAATTCCCCACAGGCACAATCAAGCCCCGCCCTACATTTGTTCTTGTTCCTGAAGCGATTCACTCGATATACGGCACAATAGAAGAGAAAAGACCAGCGCAACTTCCATCTTGTTGGGGAGACTTTAAAGGATTGTATTTTACTTCTATTGCTGGATCTACTGTTGTGTGGCAATCACTCCCAGGTGTCGGTCAGAACACAGGAACCAGACCAATGACTGAATCGAGGGTGTTTAATAAACTGTTGCAGTAGGCATGGGCATACAATTTCCCAATTATGTATATACTTATATATGCTGGTATGTGTGTGTGGTTCTGAAACCAACATATAATAATTATGAATAACAGCATTATGAATTAAATATCCATATACATTCATTCCAATACTAGTAACAGATGCAATGAACTATTAACACAGTCAAAAGCATACCAACGGCCGCTAGGCGGTGTCCCGTGTACATAAACGTGACTGGCAATAATACACGTGCTTGTAACAGATTGTACTAAATAGGACTGCTTAAAAGATTCAAAGTATCAAACAATAATCCAAAATATAGATAAATAATATCTGCACTAGATGCATAACACTTAAATATTCACGGAGAGTAATGAAGATATCTGCTAGTATTTGTCTGCTCATTTTCTTGCATTTGGAGGGCTGTGTAGCCAAGGGCTCCCTTGTGTTTTTTAATTAATTTTCAAACAGAAAATGTTTTTGGATTTATGGGGACTTGCTTGTAGAATACTGCAGAAAATGGGTTATGAAAGGTGTATTCTGTTTTGATTTCATTAAAAAAAAGTCTGACATAATTGTGTTAGTTAAAGAATATGTAATGATGGAGCATAAAATAATAAAATTAAAATGCCGTTTGTGTTCGGTAATAAAAGTCAATTTCGATTTTAATTTCATAATTATGATTAGTATGTCATAGCCCAATTATTACTTTTTATTTCATAATTTATAATTTTACGTCATAATTATGTCTTTTCATCTCATATGAGTCCGAATTTCTACTTTTTAATATCATAATTTCGACTTTTACATCATTATTACGACATACTAAAGCTCGATTCCAAATGCTGCTGATCTGAATGAAAACTGTCAATAAAAGTGCAGTTGTGCCTCTCACCGCTAGATGGCACAAACACACCTTTCAAAAACATGTTTCACATCTACTTATGATCATTTCACAGTAGTAATAGTTACTAGTTAGCAACTAGATAAACAAGTTTGTAGACAAACTTGAAGTTGGCTTCAAAAAGCCTAGCCAGAAAGTTTTAAATAGTTTTAGTTTAGTAGTTTTGATAGATAGATAGCCTAATAGCCTCTCAAAGTGTCAAAATTTGAATTTTGTCAGTTGGAGTTTGAATTTTGTCAGTTGGAGTTTGAATTTAGTCAGTTGGAGTTTGAATTTAGTCAGTTGGAGTTTGAATTTTGTCTTGGCTCATTTGAACATTCCGTCAATGAAAGTCTATGGGATTTTTCCGAGTTTTGATCGTCATTTTTAGGAAAGTCGGATCTGAAGGTCTAATCTGAGTTTGGTGGATGTAAAGTCCAGGAGGAGCAGCAATTAGAAATGTAGTCTCATAAGAATACAGGTCCGTGATCAGTACTTTTTCAAGCCAACTTAATAAATAAACCCAGCCGGTTTGATCTGTCATCGCTGGCCGCGCCGGAAGTTGTCCAGTGCAGCTCCACGTCATATCCACGCGACGTGCGCGCTCACCGTTGAGTTCACGCAGGATTGAACATCTGAACCACAAACATGGTAAAATAAATATCCTTATTTTAACTAAAGAATTTGTAATGCTCATAAGTTTATTAGAACGGAGAACAGCGTTCTTTATGAACACGAGCATCTCCTGTAAACGCGGAGGAACTGTATCCTTCAGAGCTGACGCGCAAACAGACATTAATCATATTCCTGTAGTGTTAGTGTTATTATCACCGACAGGATATGATGTTCAGATCAATCAACACATGATATCTGTATATGATTGTATTATGAACATGTGAGCGATCAAACTCTTGATTATGAACTGTTGTGTTTTGTGTTTCCAGGCTCGAAACGCAGAAAAGGCCATGTGAGTCATATTAATGCTTTTATATATATTTATATTGTTTTATACTTGTTGATACCATTTCATGTAAATAGTTTTTGCTTTTGCCAAACTTTTAATCTTTCAAAAGCAAAATAACTGTAAAAGAAGAAAAAAAGTTAGAAGAGTTAGAATAAAGGTGAATGTTTTCACAGAAATCAAAATGTTAATTTTATAAATTAACTTTACACTCTAAAAATAGTACAAAACTCAAACTTTTTAATATTTAAATAAGTACACACTCTCTCACACACACACACACACATATGCTACAGTTCAAAAGTTTAGGGTCAGTAAGATTTTTTTTTTTTGGGGCATAAATTAATACTTTTATATAAAGGTGTGTTGTTTGTTTGCAGGACGGCTCTGGCCAGGTTTCGTCAGGCGCAGCTCGAAGAGGGAAAGGTGAAGGTGGGTCATCCGTACGATCTCAATTCTCATGTGATGAACGCGGCGATATGGGTTGTGTTCACCTGATCATGTGACATATTCACAGGAGAGAAGACCTTTTCTTGCTTCAGAGTGCAATGAGTTACCCAAAGCCGAGAAGTGGAGGAGACAGGTCAGAAATCACACACACACACTCACACACACGTGTGCTGTATTCAGCAATGAGCTCACAGAGTGTTCTCTTATCCACCATTCTCTAGATCATCAGTGAGATTTCCAAGAAGGTGGCCCAGATTCAGAACGGTGAGGTCATGTGATGCAGACGTTAGACACTCCTGTGGTCTTTACTGACTGAGCTCTGTCTGTCTTCCTCAGCTGGACTGGGGGAATTTAAGATCCGCGATCTGAACGATGAAATCAACAAACTGCTCCGAGAGAAAGGACACTGGGAAGTGCGGATCAAGGAGCTCGGAGGGCCAGACTATCGGGTGAGAGTATAAGTGCAGCGTTACGTTGTTTTATTCATAGGATCATGTGATTGGATAACTGGCCTAACCAGTGGACCAATGGCGTCGCAGCATCTCAAATGTTGGTTTGGTGGCTCTGAAACTTCGGAGTCAAAGTCTGATCAGAATGATTTGGTTTAATTCCTCCGGAAGCTTTAGTGTGTGTGTGTGTGTGTATTCCTCTAGAAGCGTCTCACACGATTGTGTTCCCAAACACCGGCATCCCAACACAAGAGAACATGACAGCGTTTATTGTGTTTCGCCTGACGCCCTGAGACGACACTCATTTATGATGAGGGAAAAGCAACTTACAGTTTATTACTGATATTTTGTGTCAGGCGTTTCATACTAACATGTCTCGAGTGATGTGTGTGTGTGTGTGTGTGTGTGTGTGTTTAATAGAGAGTGGGACCGAGGATGTTGGACCACGAGGGTAAAGAGGTGCCAGGAAACAGAGGATACAAGTATTTCGGCGCCGCTAAAGACTTACCTGGAGTCAGAGAGCTGTTTGAAACCGAGCGTAAGTCCAGTCACATGATAACTGATCCAGAACTGGATAACTGTACCGTGAATATGTGAGCGTCTAACGCTTTGATTGTTCTGTTGCAGCTGTACCGCCGCCCAGAAAAACACGCGCCGAGCTGATGAAGGACATAGATGCTGAGTATTATGGGTACAGAGATGAAGACGATGGCGTTTTAGTGCCTTTGGAACAGGAATATGAGAAACAAGGTGAGGCAAGACCTGACTAAACACTAGAAATACACAGTGAGAGAATCTGGTTAGACTGATTTTAGACCTCTCTTCCCAGTCTGTCAGTAACTCTGTTTAGTTCCTGTCTCTATGAAGCTCCTCCTTCTGAAAAGCACACTGTGCTCTGATTGGTCGGCTGGAGCGGTGTGTTGTGATTGGTGTTTGGGAAATGCCCCGCCCCTTACCATAACCGCCAGTTTCAACACACGACTAACTCAACCAGGCCCCGCCCCTTTATTCTGCATATGAATTATTATAATGAGGAATGTCATTAAATAAGGGCTGAGTTAACATGTGAATATGTGATTTATGTATTTATGTAATTTGACAGTCCAAAAACAATTTCCTAGCAGTTTAATGATCATAACCCATTCGGTCTGTGATCTTTAACAAGCTCAAGTGTCTCTGTGTTATTTTAGTTTTTAATGTAGTTTTATTATAGTTACATTTATTTAGTTAAATTTTTAGTCATGTGCTTTTGTCATTTTATGTGTTTTATTTTAAATGTTGCTATTTAGGCTTAATTTATTGAGTTTTATTTATTTCCAGTTATTAATTTTAGTGCTTCAGCTTAAACTTGCCAGGGCAATTTCATTTAATGTTTTTCAGCTAATATTTACTTTTTATTGTAAAAAGGAACAGAAATGCTTTTAACAGTTTTAGTTAAGGATAATAACCCTGATACATTTGGGACTCGTTTATCAGTGAACGACAGAAAGAGCCTCTGTATGAGTTGCTTATTTATAAACCAAAGTAGAATCATTATTAAAGGGGTGGTTGATTATGATTTGACCTCTTTAACTTTAGTGAGTGTGTAATGTTGCTGTTTGAGCATAAACATCTGCAAAGTTACGACGCTCAGAGTTCAAAGCAAAGGGAGATATCTTCTTTTACAGAAATCTCTTTTTAAGGACTACAACAAACGGCTGGTAGGGACTACAACGAGTTAGTGACATCACTAACCCTAACATATACACTCACCTAAAGGATTATTAGGAACACCATACTAATACTGTGTTTGACCCCCTTTCGCCTTCAGAACTGCCTTAATTCTACGTGGCATTGATTCAACAAGGTGCTGAAAGCATTCTTTAGAAATGTTGGCCCATATTGATAGGATAGCATCTTGCAGTTGATGGAGATTTGTGGGATGCACATCCAGGGCACGAAGCTCCCGTTCCACCACATCCCAAAGATGCTCTATTGGGTTGAGATCTGGTGACTGTGGGGGCCATTTTAGTACAGTGAACTCATTGTCATGTTCAAGAAACCAATTTGAAATGATTGGAGCTTTGTGACATGGTGCATTATCCTGCTGGAAGTAGCCATCAGAGGATGGGTACATGGTGGTCATAAAGGGATGGACATGGTCAGAAACAATGCTCAGGTAGGCCGTGGCATTTAAACGATGCCCAATTGGCACTAAGGGGCCTAAAGTGTGCCAAGAAAACATCCTCCACAACATTACACCACCACCACCAGCCTGCACAGTGGTAACAAGGCATGATGGATCCATGTTCTCATTCTGTTTACGCCAAATTCTGACTCTACCATCTGAATGTCTCAACAGAAATCGAGACCAGGCAACATTTTTCCAGTCTTCAACTGTCCAATTTTGGTGCGCTCGTGCAAATTGTAGCCTCTTTTTCCTATTTGTAGTGGAGATGAGTGGTACCCGGTGGGGTCTTCTGCTGTTGTAGCCCATCCGCCTCAAGGTTGTGCGTGCTGTGGCTTCACAAATGCTTTGCTGCATACCTCGGTTGTAACGAGTGGTTATTTCAGTCAAAGTTGCTCTTCTATCAGCTTGAATCAGTCGGCCCATTCTCCTCTGACCTCTAGCATCAACAAGGCATTTTCGCCCACATGCCTGCCGCATACTGGATGTTTTTCCCTTTTCACACCATTCTTTGTAAACTCTAGAAATGGTTGTGCGTGAAAATCCCAGTAACTGAGCAGATTGTGAAATACTCAGACCGGCCCGTCTGGCACCAACAACCATGCCACGCTCAAAATTGCTTAAATCACCTTTCTTTCCCATTCTGACATTCAGTTTGGAGTTCAGGAGATTGTCTTGACCAGGACCACACCCCTAAATGCATTGAAGCAACTGCCATGTGATTGGTTGATTAGATAATTGCATTAATGAGAAATTGAACAGGTGTTCCTAATAATCCTTTAGGTGAGTGTACATAAGCCCCGCCCCCGGGAACACACAACAAAGGGGGTGAGATTATCATGACAGAATATGCTAATCGATGACTTGAAGATGGTTAACTCATAAATTCATCAACTATCCCTTCAGAAGCGTCCTGTCTCATTCTACATGTTGTCTCTTCTTCTTGAGTCTCTCCATCATTGTCCGACTCCGGTTTGAACATAAAAGGCTGAACAGTTTTGGACATTTTCAGTGTGTGTCTGCGTGAGGTAATCAGAGCTGCTAACACAAGCTCTTGAAGCTCCGCCCTCTTCCTGAAAGGGGGTGGGGAGCAGCGGCTCATTTGCATTTAAAGGGACACACACAAAAACCGCGCATTTTTGCTCACCCTCAAAAAGTGACAATTTTAACATGTTATAAAAATGATCTGTGGGGTATTTTGAGCTGAAACTTCACATACACACTCCGGGGACTTCAGAGACTTATTTTACATCTTGTAAAAAGGAGCATTATAGGACCCCTTTAATGATCTGCAGTGAGTTACTGCATCTTAATGTGTGTTGGGCTGTCCATAGATTGTGAGCAAAGTTGTTTTATTTTTTAATTAATATTATTATGCCGTTGATTTGTCCAGTTTATCGTAAATAATGGCACATCTGTGGAACTGCAGAGTTGCTCGCTTGACTTTAATCAGCGCTTCAGACGGGGTGTGTGTGTGTGTGTTTGGGTTCCTCATGCCTCTACACGAGATGCGCTTGATTGAGGCCGCACACACTCGCATGAAGCGCTGCATTATGTGTGTGTTCGCTCTGGGACAGACGTGGCATTGTGTGCCGATTGCATTTCCTGACATGTGTTTCCCATTTGTGCCTGTTTAACTGATGCTTGACATGCAGCAGGAGGTTTGATGCGACTCAACACACATCTGACAGTCCAGTGACCTGAAGTCACATGACCGAGGCCTGATTTAAGATTGTTGCATCGCTCAAGTCAGCTTTATTTCTACAGTACGGATGGTTAAACAGAATTGAGTTAATCCCAATGTGTGTTTTCCAGTCATAGCAGAGGCTGTTGAGAAATGGAAAGCAGACAAAGAGGCTCGATTGGCCGCTGGAGGAGTCGTGAAGGACGCGGAGGAAGAGGAGGAGTACATTTACGCTGTCAGAGATGAAGAGGTGAGCGTCTCCATCCAGCCGACTAGCCTTACACTCATCAGTTCAGAGTCACGTCATCATCTTCTTCTGTCTTACAGCAGTCTGATGATGAGGCGGGAGAACAGATGGAGGGAGCGGATGGCGCGCAGTCGTTTTTCGCTCATGTTCCTGTTCCCTCACAGAAGGAGGTTTGTTTCACTTCTGATTCGAGTCATGTGACTGCACAAAACAAGTGTGCCTTCAGTCATTCTGTCATTTACTCGCTCTCGTGTCATTCCAAACCTCCATGACCTGCAAAAGGAGAAGGTTTGACGAATCTTTACACCGATCTTTTCAACACAACGGCAGTTTATAGTGAACACCAGCACCGTAAAAGCAGCCCATATGATTCCAAATCACTTGATTCTCTGATAATTTACCTTTTCACTGCAGATTTCAAAAATCATGGCTAGTTTGACATAAGCTACATTCCCATCCTCATATTTTTGTGCATTTTGGGATATTGCATAAAACATTTTTTTTTCTCCAATAAGGAGACATGCACATAAACTATGATTGAAACGCATTTACCAAATTAAACACAATCCTCACGCGACTCTGTGATTGGATAACTGGCCTAACCAGCGGACCAATGGCGTCGCAGCATTTCAAATGTTGGTTCGGTGGCTCTGAAAAGCCTGAGTCAAAGTCTGATCAGAATGATTTGGTTTAATTCCTCCAGATGCGTTTTGTGTGTGTGTGTGTGTGTGTGTGTGTGTGTGTGTATTCCTCCAGATGCGTTTAGTGTGTGTGTGTGTGTATTCCTCCAGACTCGTTTAGTGTGTGTGTGTATTCCTCCAGACGCATTTAGTGTGTGTGTGTTCCTCCAGACGCGTTTAGTGTGTGTGTGTGTGTTCCTCCAGACGCGTTTAGTGTGTGTGTGTGTGTTCCTCCAGACGCGTTTAGTGTGTGTGTGTGTGTTCCTCCAGACGCGTTTAGTGTGTGTGTGTGTTCCTCCAGACGCGTTTAGTGTGTGTGTGTGTGTGTGTGTTCCTCCAGACGCGTTTAGTGTGTGTGTGTGTGTGTGTGTGTTCCTCCAGACGCGTTTAGTGTGTGTGTGTGTGTGTGTGTGTGTTCCTCCAGACGCGTTTAGTGTGTGTGTGTGTGTGTTCCTCCAGACGCGTTTAGTGTGTGTGTGTGTGTGTTCCTCCAGACGCGTTTAGTGTGTGTGTGTGTGTGTTCCTCCAGACGCGTTTAGTGTGTGTGTGTGTGTGTGTGTGTTCCTCCAGACGCGTTTAGTGTGTGTGTGTGTGTGTGTGTGTTCCTCCAGACGCGTTTAGTGTGTGTGTGTGTGTGTGTGTGTGTGTGTTCCTCCAGACGCGTTTAGTGTGTGTGTGTGTGTGTTCCTCCAGACGCGTTTAGTGTGTGTGTGTGTGTGTTCCTCCAGACGCGTTTAGTGTGTGTGTGTTCCTCCAGACGCGTTTAGTGTGTGTGTGTGTGTGTGTGTGTTCCTCCAGACGCGTTTAGTGTGTGTGTGTGTGTGTGTTCCTCCAGACGCGTTTAGTGTGTGTGTGTGTGTGTGTGTGTGTGTGTTCCTCCAGACGCGTTTAGTGTGTGTGTGTGTGTGTGTGTGTGTGTGTGTGTGTGTGTGTGTGTGTGTGTTCCTCCAGACGCGTTTAGTGTGTGTGTGTGTGTGTGTGTTCCTCCAGACGCGTTTAGTGTGTGTGTGTGTGTGTGTGTGTGTATTCCTCCAGACGCGTTTAGTGTGTGTGTATTCCTCCAGACGCGTTTTGTGTGTGTGTGTGTGTGTGTGTATGTATTCAAACACCAGCATCCCAACACAGGAACAGTAGAGTTTATTACTGATATTTTGAGCCAATTTCCCAGGAAGTGATGATTCTGTTCTCTTGAACACATGGGATGGAAACACCGCTCATGATACTAGTTGTGTTCCATGAAAAATTATAATTCTCTGTTGATTTAAAAACTGTTCCTTTTAATACTGAATCATAACATGTAGACCTGAAAAAACTGCTGAAATGTTCTTGTCGACCCCAGATTGAGGAAGCCCTGGTCAGACGGAAGAAGATGGAGCTGCTGCAGAAATACGCCAGCGAGAGTTTGATGGCACAGAGTGAAGAGGCCAAAACATTACTGGGTTTATAGTGGGATCCGTTGGGATGGAGCGTCTGAGACCGGAGCGCTGTCAGTAGATGATAACGGCACTGAACATTATGATCACATCTGCTTCAAATCATGCTTAAGTTTTGGTTATGGATCTGACATGCAAGTGTAAACTAGAGCCTTTTTTCACAAATGACTTTGAAAATGGAAAAACTTCATTCATCCTTCATTTGTTCAACCCGTAAAAGGACAAAAGTACAAAACTCTGTAAATATTTTGTATACTGTTCACTTTGCCTTCTTGGACAAGTAAACTGCTTTTTTACAAAACTCTTTCTACTGTTACTATGATTTCTGTGTAAATGCGTATATTCACAAGGTTCATTAAGGTTTAAACGAGCATCTGATGAGACACGGCTCGGTTCACGTGAAGTTCCTGAGATAAGCCAGTCACGTTTACACCATCAGGACTAAATCTAATATCCAGCCCTTTTCCTGCCGTGGGTGTAATGCAGGTCTTGTGTTTTTTTATTATCTTATCTACAGATTTTACATTTTAAAAGGTTTACATTTAACTGGCTTGGTGTTTGCACATCTTTAGGCTCTATAACATTAACACATTAGTAATGGCAGTAGTACTAACTCAGCGCGCCCGCATGATCATGTGATGTTCATTAAGGGCGGCTTTTTCTGGAAGACTGCATTCTCAGAGGTAGAAATACTGAAGGCACATTTAAAGCAACTTAGCAGTAAGATATTTTGTCACATTAAAATAATTCTGAAACAATGTTTTTTTTTTTTAAATAATTAAACAGAAAAATATTTTAAATTAACCATGAGAACATTAAAGGTGCAGTGAGCAATTTCTGAGAAACAAACATGCCCCACCCCCACCTAAAAGATCACACCCCTATCTTGATAGCTCCGTCCCCAAATTCACACACACTCGAAAACTGAAGAATGCTGCCTTCGGTGGTAAGCATCACGGCCCATCTGAATCCAGCGTTAGCGTCACTTCCTGTCTCCTGAGATCCCTTCACTGATCGATTTCTGAAGGCAGCATGGATGTGTCCGCTGCCTTTGATGTCCCACAATCCTGTGCTTTCCAGGATTTCTGGTCAGTTTGTGTGTAAATATGTTTTTGACCAACTCTAGCGAGACATTACTACTGTAGTAATTAAATATTTGTTTAGTTCCCCCCCAAACTCGCTCTGTTTTGCTGTTGATCATTAAAGGCACAATATGTAATTTTTCGTCTCTTATTCAGAACAAAGGCGTGTCTTGACTCTTGATTGGGCGGAGCTTTTATTCGGTCAGTCGAGCGCTTCCGCTTCTTCCACTCGTGTGTGTGTGTGTGTGGTAACGCAGCGCTGTTTTATCATATCACACACATCTGAGTGTGTTAAAGTGATGTTATAATGCTACTCTGTGCGTCCGCTCGGCGCTACTATGAGACGCTTGTTACACTGCAGTGAGCGAGATCATATCAGGCATGGTAAAACATGGTACTCGCGGTAAATCAAGAACACCAGATCTAAACAATAAGACTAACTGTGTTGAGCTGGAGAACAATGATTAGTTTCTGTCCATGAATGATCCAAACAGTTGCTCAGCGTCTAACAAAACACATCAGATATTAAAGCAGCTTTGGGGTTTCCATGGTTACTACAAAATAAAACCGGAGGGTAACGTGGGTATGATGTCATTGATAGGCGACACACGCACACAGGCCGTGTCCTGGTTAAAATCGTCAACAAAATATATAACACTGTTCTAGTGGCTTTTGGATATTTAAATAAAAAAAAGCTTACATATTGTGCCTTTAAACTGCTACGCTGCCTCAGAAGTCTCTGAAATCCGTCACGGCCTAAGTTTTCAGATGCAGGCCCCTCCCCCCGTATGAGTGTATATGCCCCTTACTGCTGATTGGCTGAGGTGTGTTGGCGCTGAAATCGCTTACTGCACCTTTACGTACGTTCACACGTACGAAATAAGCGAACTAAACCTTATCAACAGAATAAAACGTTTTAAGAAGCGAGTCAAAATCTCAAACTAAAAGTGTGACAGCGCAGGAATAATTATTTAATTGTTTATAGATAAATAAATTGACTAAACAAAATAAAGAGTGTATATTCAGAATGATTGGTATAGTTTAAATGAAAAGAACGTTTTCTATTGGCCCATATGTGCGGATGTCGTCACTGGTAGCCTTTGTTTCGATTCATCAAGATAATGTAGTTTCATGTGAACATGTTTAGTCCTTCATGTGAATTGTAATGTAACGCGAGTGTCTGCGGACGCGGCGCGTTCCCTCATTTGCCGGCAGGGAAGGATGTTATTTCCTGAATCCTGACTCGGACCACCTCCTCTCTGTCGTCACATCGCAGCGCTACAAAAGCGTGATGGAGAATCTGGACGCAGGAGGAACCGGCCAGAACAGCGGATCGACATGAAGGCCTTCGCCGCGCTGCTGAGCTCGTCGAGCGGCGTGTGTTCGCGGCACGTGCGGCGCGTCGCGGCTCTCGCGCGGTGCGGGCTGTGCAGTAAGGTAGTGTTTACATTCCTGCGTCATGTGATGTTTGCTCAACCGCTGGATCCATTGTGTGTGTGTGTGTATTTCATGTCACAGTTGTTATTTTGCTCATTAATGACACTTCTCTTTCACTGGGCTCTGTGTGGGTCCGATGGAGAGTTATTGATCATCTGCAGTGCTTCAGAGTCACACATCCTCACTTTACACCTTTCAAATGACAGACATTATATTTCCTCCGTTATTATACTGTAACTACAAGGTATATGAGGTTTGATTTTAAATTATGCATTGCAGATTATATCCAAATTGTGCAAAACATAATATTAATGATCAGAGTTTATATTAGGTGCTTAAGTCTAAAATGGCCTGAGGTGTAATTATAGATTATCAAATTAATTACATGCATGCATTTTTTTTTCAATATGTGCATTGAATCAAACGAGTCATAGTTAAACGTATCATTATTTTATCAATGGTTTGTTGTTATTTATGCATGCAAAGTTGTTCACACATGCATTTTAGTTTTATTAATATTTTAATTGTTTTGTACTGTAATTTCACTATATGCTTTTGTCATTTCATTAAAAATATATTTCTATTTAGGTTAAAATATTTCAGTGGCTACATTTCTAATTGTCATTTAGTTTGCTTTTCAACTAATATCTATATTTTATTATATTTCAGCGTTATTTCAGTTAAAAAGAAATGTTTTCATAGTTTTAGTTAATGAATGGCTGTTATAAGTGGAATAATTATTCAAACAATACATCAGATTAGTTGTGTGATTGAGGTTGTTTGGATCTTTTTAGGAGACTCGTCAGAATTTATCAGTAGAATTGAGTTGAAAAGTGTTGATTATCGTTCATGGATTGTTTGATCTAGTTGATATTATGTGTAATACAATTTAATGACAGTGCTTTATATTTGAATCAAAATTAATAGGCATATTTGAGAATGGGAGAATCCACACAGCTTGAGCCTTACAGGCGATGTGAGCTGATGAGCGTGTGTTTGTCATTACTCAGCCGTTTGAGCCACACGTTCACAGTGAAACCGAACCTCTTCCTCATACAGAAGCTGTGACTAATGTCCCTGTATCTTCAGGTAGAAACACATGATTGTGCTCATAAGTATCGTGTCGTTTCTGTGAACTGGAGTGGAATGATTGACATCAGTCTGTTTCGCAGACAGAAACTCCCTGCGGGAAGTGCAGATGTTTTATTTGAGCAGCTGTAATCCTCGAGTGCGCACACAGAAAACATGTTGCGACTAAACAAGGGACAAATGTCCAGCAGGGGTCAAGCGTGACGCAGCATCAGCTCTGCTGTGCGCAATCTCATCTTTCTGGGGAAGAACAGTCTTGGGAGGAGGTTATGCTTTGTGTATGCGACTAAACGGGATAATGTCATCTTTATTCCATCTATATCTTTATTTCATTTATGCATTGCCAGAGCATAAACATTCAGTAACACTAAACCACAGTTCAAATTTCTCAAATTGTTAATTTCATGTTTTATGATGCGGCCATATTAGCAAAATAGATTTTGCAGTCTATATTTTTCTATTTCACGAATCCATTGCAAAATCTGTGTGGGGAAATCCTTCGTCCTGACATGAAGTTTATACCACTTGAATTAGAGCTGCATGATTCTGAACAGACAACTAAACAAAATAACATGTAATTTACTAGAGGTTCACACAAAATGATCATTGCTGCAGTCTATTTAAGCTGTTAAATTAAGTTGAATTAAAAAAAATTTTATCAGTTTGAGTGAATGATTCAATGACTCACTCATAAACACTTCACTTGTTTCATTACTGGATGAATCAGTGTTTTTGAACGAATCTCTTCAATGAATGAGTCAATGACTCACTCATAAAGACTTGTTTCATTACTGGATGAATCAGTGTTTTTGAACAAATCTCTTGAGTGAATGATTCAATGACTCACTCATAAATACTTCACTTGTTTCATTACTGGATGAATCAGTGTTTTTGAACGAATCTCTTCAATGAATGAGTCAATGACTCACTCATAAAGACTTGTTTCATTACTGGATGAATCAGTGTTTTTGAACAAATCTCTTCAATGAATGAGTCAATGACTCACTCATTAAGACTTCACTTGTTTCATTACTGGATGAATCAGTGTTTTTGAACGAATCTCTTCAATGAATGAGTCAATGACTCACTCATTAAGACTTCACTTGTTTCATTACTGGATGAATCAGTGTTTTTGAACAAATCTCTTGAGTGAATGATTCAATGACTCATAAAGACTTCACTTGTTTCATTACTGGATGAATCAGTGTTTTTGAACAAATCTCTTGAGTGAATGATTCAGTGACTCACTCATAAAGACTTCACTTGTTTCATAACTGGATGAATCAGTGTTTTTGAACAAATCTCTTTAATGAATGAGTCAGTGACTCACTCATAAAGACTTCACTTGTTTCATTACTGGATGAATCAGTGTTTTTGAACAAATCTCTTGAGTGAATGATTCAATGACTCACTCATAAAGACTTCACTTGTTTCATTACTGGATGAATCAGTGTTTTTGAACAAATCTCTTGAGTGAATGATTCAATGACTCACTCATAAACACTTCACTTGTTTCATTACTGGATGAATCAGTGTTTTTGAATGAATCTCTTGAGTGAATGAGTCATTGACTCACTCATAAAGACTTCACTTGTTTCATTACTGGATGAATCAGTGTTTTTGAACAAATCTCTTGAGTGAATGATTCAATGACGCACTCATAAAGACTTCACTTGTTTCATTACTGGATGAATCAGTGTTTTTGAACAAATCTCTTGAGTGAATGATTCAATGACTCACCCATAAAGACTTCACTTGTTTCATTACTGGATGAATCAGTGTTTTTGAACAAATCTCTTTAATGAATGAGTCAGTGACTCACTCATAAAGACTTCACTTGTTTCATTACTGGATGAATCAGTGTTTTTGAATGAATCTCTTGAGTGAATGATTCAATGACTCACACATAAAGACTTCACTTGTTTCATTACTGGATGAATCAGTGTTTTTGTACAAATCTCTTGAGTGAATGATTCAATGACTCACTCATAAAGACTTCACTTGTTTCATTACTGTATGAATCAGTGTTTTTGAACGAATCTCTTCAATGAATGAATCAATGACTCACTCATAAAGACTTCACTTGTTTCATTACTGGATGAATCAGTGTTTTTGAACGAATCTCTTCAATGAATGAGTCAATGACTCACTCATAAAGACTTGTTTCATTACTGGATGAATCAGTGTTTTTGAACGAATCTCTTGAGTGAATGATTCAATGACTCACTCATAAAGACTTCACTTGTTTCATTACAGGATGAATCAGTGTTTTTGAATGAATCTCTTGAGTGAATGATTCAATGACTCACTCATAAAGACTTCACTTGTTTCATTACTGGATGAATCAGTGTTTTTGAACGAATCTCTTCAATGAATGAGTCAATGACTCACTCATAAAGACTTGTTTCATTACTGGATGAATCAGTGTTTTTGAACAAATCTCTTGAGTGAATGATTCAATGACTCACTCATAAAGACTTCACTTGTTTCATTACTGGATGAATCAGTGTTTTTGAACGAATCTCTTCAATGAATGATTCAATGACTCACTCATAAAGACTTCACTTGTTTCATTACTGGATAAATCAGTGTTTTTGAACGAATCTCTTCAATGAATGAGTCAATGACTCACTCATAAAGACTTGTTTCATTACTGGATGAATCAGTGTTTTTGAACAAATCTCTTGAGTGAATGATTCAATGACTCACTCATAAAGACTTCACTTGTTTCATTACTGTATGAATCAGTGTTTTTGAACGAATCTCTTCAATGAATGAGTCAATGACTCACTCATAAATACTTCACTTGTTTCATTACTGGATGAATCAGTGTTTTTGAACGAATCTCTTCAATGAATGAGTCAATGACTCACTCATAAAGACTTGTTTCATTACTGGATGAATCAGTGTTTTTGAACGAATCTCTTGAGTGAATGATTCAATGACTCACCCATAAAGACTTCACTTGTTTCATTACTGGATGAATCAGTGTTTTTGAACAAATCTCTTGAGTGAATGAGTCATTGACTCACTCATAAAGACTTCACTTGTTTCATTACTGGATGAATCAGTGTTTTTGAACAAATCTCTTGAGTGAATGATTCAATGACTCACTCATAAAGACTTCACTTGTTTCATTACTGGATGAATCAGTGTTTCTGAACAAATCTCTTGAGTGAATGAGTCAATGACTCACTCATAAAGACTTCACTTGTTTCATTACTGGATGAATCAGTGTTTTTGAACGAATCTCTTGAGTGAATGATTCAATGACTCACTCATAAATACTTCACTTGTTTCATTACTGGATGAATCAGTGTTTTTGAACGAATCCCTTCAATGAATGAGTCAATGACTCACTCATAAAGACTTGTTTCATTACTGGATGAATCAGTGTTTTTGAACGAATCTCTTGAGTGAATGATTCAATGACTCACCCATAAAGACTTCACTTGTTTCATTACTGGATGAATCAGTGTTTTTGAACAAATCTCTTGAGTGAATGAGTCATTGACTCACTCATAAAGACTTCACTTGTTTCATTACTGGATGAATCAGTGTTTTTGAACAAATCTCTTGAGTGAATGATTCAATGACTCACTCATAAAGACTTCACTTGTTTCATTACTGGATGAATCAGTGTTTCTGAACAAATCTCTTGAGTGAATGAGTCAATGACTCACTCATAAAGACTTCACTTGTTTCATTACTGGATGAATCAGTGTTTTTGAACGAATCTCTTGAGTGAATGATTCAATGACTCACTCATAAATACTTCACTTGTTTCATTACTGGATGAATCAGTGTTTTTGAACGAATCTCTTCAATGAATGAGTCAATGACTCACTCATAAAGACTTGTTTCATTACTGGATGAATCAGTGTTTTTGAACGAATCTCTTGAGTGAATGATTCAATGACTCACTCATAAAGACTTCACTTGTTTCATTACTGGATGAATCAGCGTTTTTGAACGAATCTCTTGAGTGAATGATTCAATGACTCACCCATTAAGACTTCACTTGTTTCATTACTGGATGAATCAGTGTTTTTGAACAAATCTCTTGAGTGAATGAGTCATTGACTCACTCATAAAGACTTCACTTGTTTCATTACTGGATGAATCAGTGTTTTTGAACAAATCTCTTGAGTGAATGATTCAATGACTCACTCATAAAGACTTCACTTGTTTCATTACTGGATGAATCAGTGTTTCTGAACGAATCTCTTCAATGAATGAGTCAATGACTCACTCATAAATACTTCACTTGTTTCATTACTGGATGAATCAGTGTTTTTGAACGAATCTCTTGAGTGAATGATTCAATGACTCACTCATAAAGACTTCACTTGTTTCATTACTGGATGAATCAGTGTTTTTGAACGAATCTCTTCAATGAATGAGTCAATGACTCACTCATAAATACTTCACTTGTTTCATTACTGGATGAATCAGTGTTTTTGAACGAATCTCTTCAATGAATGAGTCAATGACTCACTCATAAAGACTTGTTTCATTACTGGATGAATCAGTGTTTTTGAACGAATCTCTTGAGTGAATGATTCAATGACTCACTCATAAAGACTTCACTTGTTTCATTACAGGATGAATCAGTGTTTTTGAATGAATCTCTTGAGTGAATGATTCAATGACTCACTCATAAAGACTTCACTTGTTTCATTACTGGATGAATCAGTGTTTTTGAACGAATCTCTTCAATGAATGAGTCAATGACTCACTCATAAAGACTTGTTTCATTACTGGATGAATCAGTGTTTTTGAACAAATCTCTTGAGTGAATGATTCAATGACTCACTCATAAAGACTTCACTTGTTTCATTACTGGATGAATCAGTGTTTTTGAACGAATCTCTTCAATGAATGATTCAATGACTCACTCATAAAGACTTCACTTGTTTCATTACTGGATGAATCAGTGTTTTTGAACGAATCTCTTCAATGAATGAGTCAATGACTCACTCATAAAGACTTGTTTCATTACTGGATGAATCAGTGTTTTTGAACGAATTTCTTGAGTGAATGATTCAATGACTCACCCATAAAGACTTCACTTGTTTCATTACTGGATGAATCAGTGTTTTTGAACAAATCTCTTGAGTGAATGATTCAATGACTCACTCATAAAGACTTCACTTGTTTCATTACTGGATGAATCAGTGTTTTTGAACGAATCTCTTCAATGAATGAGTCAATGACTCACTCATAAAGACTTGTTTCATTACTGGATGAATCAGTGTTTTTGAACGAATCTCTTGAGTGAATGATTCAATGACTCACTCATAAAGACTTCACTTGTTTCATTACTGGATGAATCAGCGTTTTTGAACGAATCTCTTGAGTGAATGATTCAATGACTCACCCATAAAGACTTCACTTGTTTCATTACTGGATGAATCAGTGTTTTTGAACAAATCTCTTGAGTGAATGAGTCATTGACTCACTCATAAAGACTTCACTTGTTTCATTACTGGATGAATCAGTGTTTTTGAACAAATCTCTTGAGTGAATGATTCAATGACTCACTCATAAAGACTTCACTTGTTTCATTACTGGATGAATCAGTGTTTTTGAACGAATCTCTTGAGTGAATGATTCAATGACTCACTCATAAATACTTCACTTGTTTCATTACTGGATGAATCAGTGTTTTTGAACGAATCTCTTCAATGAATGAGTCAATGACTCACTCATAAAGACTTGTTTCATTACTGGATGAATCAGTGTTTTTGAACAAATCTCTTGAGTGAATGATTCAATGACTCACTCATAAAGACTTCACTTGTTTCATTACTGGATGAATCAGTGTTTTTGAACGAATCTCTTCAATGAATGAGTCAATGACTCACTCATAAAGACTTGTTTCATTACTGGATGAATCAGTGTTTTTGAACAAATCTCTTGAGTGAATGATTCAATGACTCACTCATAAAGACTTCACTTGTTTCATTACTGTATGAATCAGTGTTTTTGAACGAATCTCTTCAATGAATGAGTCAATGACTCACTCATAAATACTTCACTTGTTTCATTACTGGATGAATCAGTGTTTTTGAACGAATCTCTTCAATGAATGAGTCAATGACTCACTCATAAAGACTTGTTTCATTACTGGATGAATCAGTGTTTTTGAACGAATCTCTTGAGTGAATGATTCAATGACTCACTCATAAAGACTTCACTTGTTTCATTACAGGATGAATCAGTGTTTTTGAATGAATCTCTTGAGTGAATGATTTAATGACTCACTCATAAAGACTTCACTTGTTTCATTACTGGATGAATCAGTGTTTTTGAACGAATCTCTTCAATGAATGAGTCAATGACTCACTCATAAAGACTTGTTTCATTACTGGATGAATCAGTGTTTTTGAACAAATCTCTTGAGTGAATGATTCAATGACTCACTCATAAAGACTTCACTTGTTTCATTACTGGATGAATCAGTGTTTTTGAACAAATCTCTTGAGTGAATGATTCAGTGACTCACTCATAAAGACTTCACTTGTTTCATAACTGGATGAATCAGTGTTTTTGAACAAATCTCTTTAATGAATGAGTCAGTGACTCACTCATAAAGACTTCACTTGTTTCATTACTGGATGAATCAGTGTTTTTGAACAAATCTCTTGAGTGAATGATTCAATGACTCACTCATAAAGACTTCACTTGTTTCATTACTGGATGAATCAGTGTTTTTGAACAAATCTCTTGAGTGAATGATTCAATGACGCACTCATAAAGACTTCACTTGTTTCATTACTGGATGAATCAGTGTTTTTGAACAAATCTCTTGAGTGAATGATTCAATGACTCACCCATAAAGACTTCACTTGTTTCATTACTGGATGAATCAGTGTTTTTGAACAAATCTCTTTAATGAATGAGTCAGTGACTCACTCATAAAGACTTCACTTGTTTCATTACTGGATGAATCAGTGTTTTTGAATGAATCTCTTGAGTGAATGATTCAATGACTCACACATAAAGACTTCACTTGTTTCATTACTGGATGAATCAGTGTTTTTGTACAAATCTCTTGAGTGAATGATTCAATGACTCACTCATAAAGACTTCACTTGTTTCATTACTGTATGAATCAGTGTTTTTGAACGAATCTCTTCAATGAATGAATCAATGACTCACTCATAAAGACTTCACTTGTTTCATTACTGGATGAATCAGTGTTTTTGAACGAATCTCTTCAATGAATGAGTCAATGACTCACTCATAAAGACTTGTTTCATTACTGGATGAATCAGTGTTTTTGAACGAATCTCTTGAGTGAATGATTCAATGACTCACTCATAAAGACTTCACTTGTTTCATTACAGGATGAATCAGTGTTTTTGAATGAATCTCTTGAGTGAATGATTCAATGACTCACTCATAAAGACTTCACTTGTTTCATTACTGGATGAATCAGTGTTTTTGAACGAATCTCTTCAATGAATGAGTCAATGACTCACTCATAAAGACTTGTTTCATTACTGGATGAATCAGTGTTTTTGAACAAATCTCTTGAGTGAATGATTCAATGACTCACTCATAAAGACTTCACTTGTTTCATTACTGGATGAATCAGTGTTTTTGAACGAATCTCTTCAATGAATGATTCAATGACTCACTCATAAAGACTTCACTTGTTTCATTACTGGATAAATCAGTGTTTTTGAACGAATCTCTTCAATGAATGAGTCAATGACTCACTCATAAAGACTTGTTTCATTACTGGATGAATCAGTGTTTTTGAACAAATCTCTTGAGTGAATGATTCAATGACTCACTCATAAAGACTTCACTTGTTTCATTACTGTATGAATCAGTGTTTTTGAACGAATCTCTTCAATGAATGAGTCAATGACTCACTCATAAATACTTCACTTGTTTCATTACTGGATGAATCAGTGTTTTTGAACGAATCTCTTCAATGAATGAGTCAATGACTCACTCATAAAGACTTGTTTCATTACTGGATGAATCAGTGTTTTTGAACGAATCTCTTGAGTGAATGATTCAATGACTCACCCATAAAGACTTCACTTGTTTCATTACTGGATGAATCAGTGTTTCTGAACAAATCTCTTGAGTGAATGAGTCAATGACTCACTCATAAGGACTTCACTTGTTTCATTACTGGATGAATCAGTGTTTTTGAACGAATCTCTTGAGTGAATGATTCAATGACTCACTCATAAATACTTCACTTGTTTCATTACTGGATGAATCAGTGTTTTTGAACGAATCTCTTCAATGAATGAGTCAATGACTCACTCATAAAGACTTGTTTCATTACTGGATGAATCAGTGTTTTTGAACGAATCTCTTGAGTGAATGATTCAATGACTCACCCATAAAGACTTCACTTGTTTCATTACTGGATGAATCAGTGTTTTTGAACAAATCTCTTGAGTGAATGAGTCATTGACTCACTCATAAAGACTTCACTTGTTTCATTACTGGATGAATCAGTGTTTTTGAACAAATCTCTTGAGTGAATGATTCAATGACTCACTCATAAAGACTTCACTTGTTTCATTACTGGATGAATCAGTGTTTCTGAACAAATCTCTTGAGTGAATGAGTCAATGACTCACTCATAAAGACTTCACTTGTTTCATTACTGGATGAATCAGTGTTTTTGAACGAATCTCTTGAGTGAATGATTCAATGACTCACTCATAAATACTTCACTTGTTTCATTACTGGATGAATCAGTGTTTTTGAACGAATCTCTTCAATGAATGAGTCAATGACTCACTCATAAAGACTTGTTTCATTACTGGATGAATCAGTGTTTTTGAACGAATCTCTTGAGTGAATGATTCAATGACTCACTCATAAAGACTTCACTTGTTTCATTACTGGATGAATCAGCGTTTTTGAACGAATCTCTTGAGTGAATGATTCAATGACTCACCCATTAAGACTTCACTTGTTTCATTACTGGATGAATCAGTGTTTTTGAACAAATCTCTTGAGTGAATGAGTCATTGACTCACTCATAAAGACTTCACTTGTTTCATTACTGGATGAATCAGTGTTTTTGAACAAATCTCTTGAGTGAATGATTCAATGACTCACTCATAAAGACTTCACTTGTTTCATTACTGGATGAATCAGTGTTTCTGAACAAATCTCTTGAGTGAATGAGTCAATGACTCACTCATAAAGACTTCACTTGTTTCATTACTGGATGAATCAGTGTTTTTGAACGAATCTCTTGAGTGAATGATTCAATGACTCACTCATAAATACTTCACTTGTTTCATTACTGGATGAATCAGTGTTTTTGAACGAATCTCTTCAATGAATGAGTCAATGACTCACTCATAAAGACTTGTTTCATTACTGGATGAATCAGTGTTTTTGAACAAATCTCTTGAGTGAATGATTCAATGACTCACTCATAAAGACTTCACTTGTTTCATTACTGGATGAATCAGTGTTTTTGAACGAATCTCTTCAATGAATGAGTCAATGACTCACTCATAAATACTTCACTTGTTTCATTACTGGATGAATCAGTGTTTTTGAACGAATCTCTTCAATGAATGAGTCAATGACTCACTCATAAAGACTTGTTTCATTACTGGATGAATCAGTGTTTTTGAACAAATCTCTTGAGTGAATGATTCAATGACTCACTCATAAAGACTTCACTTGTTTCATTACTGGATGAATCAGTGTTTTTGAACGAATCTCTTCAATGAATGAGTCAATGACTCACTCATAAAGACTTGTTTCATTACTGGATGAATCAGTGTTTTTGAACAAATCTCTTGAGTGAATGATTCAATGACTCACTCATAAAGACTTCACTTGTTTCATTACAGGATGAATCAGTGTTTTTGAACAAATCTCTTGAGTGAATGATTCAATGACTCACTCATAAATACTTCACTTGTTTCATTACAGGATGAATCAGTGTTTTTGAATGAATCTCTTGAGTGAATGATTCAATGACTCACTCATAAAGACTTCACTTGTTTCATTACTGGATGAATCAGTGTTTTTGAACGAATCTCTTCAATGAATGAGTCAATGACTCACTCATAAAGACTTGTTTCATTACTGGATGAATCAGTGTTTTTGAACAAATCTCTTGAGTGAATGATTCAATGACTCACTCATAAAGACTTCACTTGTTTCATTACTGGATGAATCAGTGTTTTTGAACGAATCTCTTCAATGAATGATTCAATGACTCACTCATAAAGACTTTACTTGTTTCATTACTGGATGAATCAGTGTTTTTGAACGAATCTCTTCAATGAATGAGTCAATGACTCACTCATAAAGACTTGTTTCATTACTGGATGAATCAGTGTTTTTGAACGAATTTCTTGAGTGAATGATTCAATGACTCACCCATAAAGACTTCACTTGTTTCATTACTGGATGAATCAGTGTTTTTGAACAAATCTCTTGAGTGAATGATTCAATGACTCACTCATAAAGACTTCACTTGTTTCATTACTGGATGAATCAGTGTTTTTGAACGAATCTCTTCAATGAATGAGTCAATGACTCACTCATAAAGACTTGTTTCATTACTGGATGAATCAGTGTTTTTGAACGAATCTCTTGAGTGAATGATTCAATGACTCACTCATAAAGACTTCACTTGTTTCATTACTGGATGAATCAGCGTTTTTGAACGAATCTCTTGAGTGAATGATTCAATGACTCACCCATAAAGACTTCACTTGTTTCATTACTGGATGAATCAGTGTTTTTGAACAAATCTCTTGAGTGAATGAGTCATTGACTCACTCATAAAGACTTCACTTGTTTCATTACTGGATGAATCAGTGTTTTTGAACAAATCTCTTGAGTGAATGATTCAATGACTCACTCATAAAGACTTCACTTGTTTCATTACTGGATGAATCAGTGTTTTTGAACGAATCTCTTGAGTGAATGATTCAATGACTCACTCATAAATACTTCACTTGTTTCATTACTGGATGAATCAGTGTTTTTGAACGAATCTCTTCAATGAATGAGTCAATGACTCACTCATAAAGACTTGTTTCATTACTGGATGAATCAGTGTTTTTGAACAAATCTCTTGAGTGAATGATTCAATGACTCACTCATAAAGACTTCACTTGTTTCATTACTGGATGAATCAGTGTTTTTGAACGAATCTCTTCAATGAATGAGTCAATGACTCACTCATAAAGACTTGTTTCATTACTGGATGAATCAGTGTTTTTGAACAAATCTCTTGAGTGAATGATTCAATGACTCACTCATAAAGACTTCACTTGTTTCATTACTGTATGAATCAGTGTTTTTGAACGAATCTCTTCAATGAATGAGTCAATGACTCACTCATAAATACTTCACTTGTTTCATTACTGGATGAATCAGTGTTTTTGAACGAATCTCTTCAATGAATGAGTCAATGACTCACTCATAAAGACTTGTTTCATTACTGGATGAATCAGTGTTTTTGAACGAATCTCTTGAGTGAATGATTCAATGACTCACTCATAAAGACTTCACTTGTTTCATTACAGGATGAATCAGTGTTTTTGAATGAATCTCTTGAGTGAATGATTCAATGACTCACTCATAAAGACTTCACTTGTTTCATTACTGGATGAATCAGTGTTTTTGAACGAATCTCTTCAATGAATGAGTCAATGACTCACTCATAAAGACTTGTTTCATTACTGGATGAATCAGTGTTTTTGAACAAATCTCTTGAGTGAATGATTCAATGACTCACTCATAAAGACTTCACTTGTTTCATTACTGGATGAATCAGTGTTTTTGAACGAATCTCTTCAATGAATGATTCAATGACTCACTCATAAAGACTTCACTTGTTTCATTACTGGATGAATCAGTGTTTTTGAACGAATCTCTTCAATGAATGAGTCAATGACTCACTCATAAAGACTTGTTTCATTACTGGATGAATCAGTGTTTTTGAACAAATCTCTTGAGTGAATGATTCAATGACTCACTCATAAAGACTTCACTTGTTTCATTACTGTATGAATCAGTGTTTTTGAACGAATCTCTTCAATGAATGAGTCAATGACTCACTCATAAATACTTCACTTGTTTCATTACTGGATGAATCAGTGTTTTTGAACGAATCTCTTCAATGAATGAGTCAATGACTCACTCATAAAGACTTGTTTCATTACTGGATGAATCAGTGTTTTTGAACGAATCTCTTGAGTGAATGATTCAATGACTCACTCATAAAGACTTCACTTGTTTCATTACTGGATGAATCAGCGTTTTTGAACGAATCTCTTGAGTGAATGATTCAATGACTCACCCATAAAGACTTCACTTGTTTCATTACTGGATGAATCAGTGTTTTTGAACAAATCCCTTGAGTGAATGAGTCATTGACTCACTCATAAAGACTTCACTTGTTTCATTACTGGATGAATCAGTGTTTTTGAACAAATCTCTTGAGTGAATGATTCAATGACTCACTCATAAAGACTTCACTTGTTTCATTACTGGATGAATCAGTGTTTCTGAACAAATCTCTTGAGTGAATGAGTCAATGACTCACTCATAAAGACTTCACTTGTTTCATTACTGTATGAATCAGTGTTTTTGAACGAATCTCTTCAATGAATGAGTCAATGACTCACTCATTAAGACTTCACTTGTTTCATTACTGGATGAATCAGTGTTTTTGAACGAATCTCTTGAGTGAATGATTCAATGACTCACCCATAAAGACTTCACTTGTTTCATTACTGGATGAATCAGTGTTTTTGAATGAATCTCTTGAGTGAATGATTCAATGACTCACTCATAAAGACTTCACTTGTTTCATTACTGAATGAATCAGTGTTTCTGAACAAATCTCTTGAGTGAATGAGTCAATGACTCACTCATAAAGACTTCACTTGTTTCATTACTGGATGAATCAGTGTTTTTGAACAAATCTCTTGAGTGAATGATTCAATGACTCACTCATAAAGACTTCACTTGTTTCATTACTGGATGAATCAGTGTTTTTGAACAAATCTCTTGAGTGAATGATTCAATGACTCACCCATAAAGACTTCACTTGTTTCATTACTGGATGAATCAGTGTTTTTGAACAAATCTCTTTAATGAATGAGTCAGTGACTCACTCATAAAGACTTCACTTGTTTCATTACTGGATGAATCAGTGTTTTTGAACGAATCTCTTGAGTGAATGATTCAATGACTCACTCATAAAGACTTCACTTGTTTCATTACTGGATGAATCAGTGTTTTTGAACGAATCTCTTGAGTGAATGATTCAATGACTCACTCATAAAGACTTCACTTGTTTCATTACTGGATGAATCAGTGTTTTTGAACAAATCTCTTGAGTGAATGATTCAATGACTCACTCATAAAGACTTCACTTGTTTCATTACTGGATGAATCAGTGTTTTTGAACAAATCTCTTGAGTGAATGATTCAATGACTCACTCATAAAGTCTTCACTTGTTTCATTACTGGATGAATCAGTGTTTTTGAACAAATCTCTTCAATGAATGAGTCAATGACTCACTCATAAAGACTTGTTTCATTACTGGATGAATCAGTGTTTTTGAACGAATCTCTGGAGTGAATGATTCAATGACTCACTCATAAAGACTTCACTTGTTTCATTACTGGATGAATCAGCGTTTTTGAACGAATCTCTTGAGTGAATGATTCAATGACTCACCCATAAAGACTTCACTTGTTTCATTACTGGATGAATCAGTGTTTTTGAACAAATCTCTTGAGTGAATGAGTCATTGACTCACTCATAAAGACTTCACTTGTTTCATTACTGGATGAATCAGTGTTTTTGAACAAATCTCTTGAGTGAATGATTCAATGACTCACTCATAAAGACTTCACTTGTTTCATTACTGGATGAATCAGTGTTTCTGAACAAATCTCTTGAGTGAATGAGTCAATGACTCACTCATAAAGACTTCACTTGTTTCATTACTGTATGAATCAGTGTTTTTGAACGAATCTCTTCAATGAATGAGTCAATGACTCACTCATTAAGACTTCACTTGTTTCATTACTGGATGAATCAGTGTTTTTGAACGAATCTCTTTAATGAATGAGTCAGTGACTCACTCATAAAGACTTCACTTGTTTCATTACTGGATGAATCAGTGTTTTTGAATGAATCTCTTGAGTGAATGATTCAATGACTCACTCATAAAGACTTCACTTGTTTCATTACTGTATGAATCAGTGTTTTTGAACGAATCTCTTCAATGAATGAGTCAATGACTCACTCATTAAGACTTCACTTGTTTCATTACTGGATGAATCAGTGTTTTTGAACGAATCTCTTGAGTGAATGATTCAATGACTCACCCATAAAGACTTCACTTGTTTCATTACTGGATGAATCAGTGTTTTTGAATGAATCTCTTGAGTGAATGATTCAATGACTCACTCATAAAGACTTCACTTGTTTCATTACTGTATGAATCAGTGTTTTTGAACGAATCTCTTCAATGAATGAGTCAATGACTCACTCATTAAGACTTCACTTGTTTCATTACTGGATGAATCAGTGTTTTTGAACAAATCTCTTGAGTGAATGATTCAATTACTCACTCATAAAGACTTCACTTGTTTCATTACTGGATGAATCAGTGTTTTTGAACAAATCTCTTGAGTGAATGATTCAATGACTCACTCATAAAGACTTCACTTGTTTCATTACTGGATGAATCAGTGTTTTTGAACAAATCTCTTGAGTGAATGATTCAATGACTCACTCATAAATACTTCACTTGTTTCATTACTGGATGAATCAGTGTTTTTGAACGAATCTCTTCAATGAATGAGTCAATGACTCACTCATAAAGACTTGTTTCATTACTGGATGAATCAGTGTTTTTGAACGAATCTCTTGAGTGAATGATTCAATGACTCACTCATAAAGACTTCACTTGTTTCATTACTGGATGAATCAGTGTTTTTGAACAAATCTCTTGAGTGAATGATTCAATGACTCACTCATAAAGACTTCACTTGTTTCATTACTGGATGAATCAGTGTTTCTGAACAAATCTCTTGAGTGAATGAGTCAATGACTCACTCATAAAGACTTCATTTGTTTCATTACTGTATGAATCAGTGTTTTTGAACGAATCTCTTCAATGAATGAGTCAATGACTCACTCATTAAGACTTCACTTGTTTCATTACTGGATGAATCAGTGTTTTTGAACGAATCTCTTGAGTGAATGATTCAATGACTCACCCATAAAGACTTCACTTGTTTCATTACTGGATGAATCAGTGTTTTTGAATGAATCTCTTGAGTGAATGATTCAAAGACTCACTCATAAAGACTTCACTTGTTTCATTACTGTATGAATCAGTGTTTTTGAACGAATCTCTTCAATGAATGAGTCAATGACTCACTCATTAAGACTTCACTTGTTTCATTACTGGATGAATCAGTGTTTTTGAACAAATCTCTTTAATGAATGAGTCAGTGACTCACTCATAAAGACTTCACTTGTTTCATTACTGGATGAATCAGTGTTTTTGAACAAATCTCTTGAGTGAATGATTCAATGACTCACTCATAAAGACTTCACTTGTTTCATTACTGGATGAATCAGTGTTTTTGAACGAATCTCTTGAGTGAATGATTCAATGACTCACCCATAAAGACTTCACTTGTTTCATTACTGGATGAATCAGTGTTTTTGAACAAATCTCTTGAGTGAATGATTCAATGACGCACTCATAAAGACTTCACTTGTTTCATTACTGGATGAATCAGTGTTTTTGAACAAATCTCTTGAGTGAATGATTCAATGACTCACCCATAAAGACTTCACTTGTTTCATTACTGGATGAATCAGTGTTTTTGAACAAATCTCTTTAATGAATGAGTCAGTGACTCACTCATAAAGACTTCACTTGTTTCATTACTGGATGAATCAGTGTTTTTGAATGAATCTCTTGAGTGAATGATTCAATGACTCACTCATAAAGACTTCACTTGTTTCATTACTGTATGAATCAGTGTTTTTGAACGAATCTCTTCAATGAATGAATCAATGACTCACTCATTAAGACTTCACTTGTTTCATTACTGGATGAATCAGTGTTTTTGAACGAATCTCTTGAGTGAATGATTCAATGACTCACTCATAAAGACTTCACTTGTTTCATTACTGGATGAATCAGTGTTTTTGAATGAATCTCTTGAGTGAATGATTCAATGACTCACTCATAAAGACTTCACTTGTTTCATTACTGGATTAATCAGTGTTTTTGAACAAATCTCTTTAATGAATGAGTCAGTGACTCACTCATAAAGACTTCACTTGTTTCATTACTGGATGAATCAGTGTTTTTGAATGAATCTCTTGAGTGAATGATTCAATGACTCACTCATAAAGACTTCACTTGTTTCATTACTGGATGAATCAGTGTTTTTGAATGAATCTCTTGAGTGAATGATTCAATGACTCACTCATAAAGACTTCACTTGTTTCATTACTGGATGAATCAGTGTTTTTGAACAAATCTCTTGAGTGAATGATTCAATGACTCACTCATAAAGACTTCACTTGTTTCATTACTGGATGAATCAGTGTTTTTGAATGAATCTCTTGAGTGAATGATTCAATGACTCACCCATAAAGACTTCACTTGTTTCATTACTGGATGAATCAGTGTTTTTGAATGAATCTCTTGAGTGAATGATTCAATGACTCACTCATAAAGACTTCACTTGTTTCATTACTGGATGAATCAGTGTTTTTGAATGAATCTCTTGAGTGAATGATTCAATGACTCACTCATAAAGACTTCACTTGTTTCATTACTGGATGAATCAGTGTTTTTGAACAAATCTCTTGAGTGAATGATTCAATGACTCACTCATAAAGACTTCACTTGTTTCATTACTGTATGAATCAGTGTTTTTGAACGAATCTCTTCAATGAATGAGTCAATGACTCACTCATTAAGACTTCACTTGTTTCATTACTGCATGAATCAGTGTTTTTGAACAAATCTCTTTAATGAATGAGTCAGTGACTCACTCATAAAGACTTCACTTGTTTCATTACTGGATGAATCAGTGTTTTTGAATGAATCTCTTGAGTGAATGATTCAATGACTCACTCATAAAGACTTCACTTGTTTCATTACTGGATGAATCAGTGTTTCTGAACAAATCTCTTGAGTGAATGAGTCAGTGACTCACTCATAAAGACTTCACTTGTTTCATTACTGGATGAATCTCTTGAATGATTCAATGTCAAATACATAGTAGCCACTTGTCTAAGGCAGCATAATATATTATTCAAATTGGGCTGAAAGGGTGCACAAAATTCAGTTACTCAGCTCGATTTTTCGTTGGCCTGGACATGTTTTCACTTCTATTCTGTTTGTGTCAAACAGGTGGAGCCGAGCTTTGGGTTGCTCTTTGACATCGATGGCGTCCTAGTGCGAGGGAAGACGCCCATCCCAGCGGCCAAGAGAGCGTTCCAGAAGCTGGTGGACACAAAGGGACAGTTCCTGGTTCCGGTGGTCTTCGTCACTAACGCTGGCAACTGCTTGCGTCAGAAGAAGGCCGATCAGCTGTCTCACATCCTGGGTGTTCCTGTGAGTCTCGTAGGCTTGATGAGATTCCTGCTGCTCAGGGTTTATGTATGGATAATAACTACAGATATGGATGACGATCTGTTTGCTTGATTTGTAGATATCTCAGGACCAGGTCATGATGTCTCACAGCCCGTTGAGAATGTTCAAGAAGTATCATGACAAGCATGTGCTGGTGTCCGGACAAGGTCCCGTGCTCGACATCGCCAAGAAGTATCCTTCCTCCAGCCGTCGTCTGTGCTGTGTTTGGGTTTTGATACTCCACATCTGTCGTGTCGTTAACCTTGTGTGATTATTGAACTGCAGATCTTAATTGAATGTGCCTTTGTCTCTTTGGCTTCTGCTGGCCTTCGTATTATGATAGTATTACAGGCTTACTATGAGGAATGGGCTTATCATAATCCCTCAAATCTCTTGTTTTTGTTTGTGAATAAATCGTGGCAGCAATGATAATGAGTGTTAGATGAATTCTTAACTCTGAATCAGTGTGGGCTTCACAAACGTGGTCAGTATCGACATGCTGCGCGAGTCCTTCCCTCTGCTGGACATGGTGGATCACAACAGACGACCCAAACTACCCGTGAGCCGCCGCTTATCTTCCTCTAACTAAACACGTCTTATTAAGGCTTATTTGATCTGACAACAATTTACTGTTACGTTACAAATATTCTGGAATAAATTACAATTTACAAATACACGATCAGGCATAACATTATGACAGGTAAAGTGAATAACACTGATGATCTCTTCCTCACGGCTCCTGTTAGTGGGTGGGATATATTAGGCAGCAAGTGAACATTTTGTCCTCAAAGTTGATGTGTTAGAAGCAGGAAAAATGGGCAAGCGTAAGGATTTGAGCGAGTTTGACAAGGGCCAAATTGTGATGGCTAGACGACTGGGTCAGAGCATCTCCAAAACTGCAGCTCTTGTGGGGTGTTCCCGGTCTGCAGTGGTCAGGATCTATCAAAAGTGCTCCAAGGAAGGAACAGTGGAGAACCGGAGACAGGGTCATGGGCGGCCAAGGCTCATTGATGCACGTGGGGAGCGAAGGCTGGCCCGTGTGGTCCGATCAAACAGACGAGCTACTGGAGCTCAAATTGCTCCAGAAGTTAATGCTGGTTCTGATAGAAAGGTGTCAGAATACACAGTGCATCTCAGTTTGTTGCGTATGGGGCTGCATAGCCGCTGACCAGTCAGGGTGCCCATGCTGACCCCTGTCCACCGCCCAAAGCACCAACAGTGGCACGTGAGCATCAGAACTGGACCACGGAGCAATGGAAGAAGGTGGCCTGGTCTGAGGAATCACGTGTTCTTTTACATCACGTGGATGGCCGGGTGCGTGTGCGTGGCTTACCTGGGGAACACATGGCACCAGGATGCACTATGGGAAGAAGGCAAGCCGGCGGAGGCAGTGTGATGCTTTGGGCAATGTTCTGCTGGGAAACCTTGGGTCCTGCCATCCATGTGGATGTTACTTTGACACGCACCACCTACCTAAGCATTGTTGAGACCATGTACACCTTTCATGGAAACGGTATTCCCTGGTGGCTGTGGCTCTTCCAGCAGGATAATGCTCCTGACACAAAGCACAAATGCTTCAGGAATGGTTTGAGGAGCACAACAATGAGTTTGAGGTGTTGACTTGGCCTCCAAATTCCCCAGATCTCAATCCAATCGAGCATCTGTGGGATGTGCTGAACAAACAAGTCTGATCCATGGAGGCACCACCTCACAACTTACAGGACTTAAAGGATCTGCTGCTAACATCTTGGTGCCAGATACCACAGCACACCTTCAGGGGTCTAGTGGAGTCCATGCCTCGACGGGTCAGCAAAAGGGGGACCAGCATAATATTAGGTCATAATGTTACGCCTGATCGGTGTATATTCACATAGAAAACAGTTATTTAAATTGTAATAATATTTCACAGTTTTTACTGTATTTGTGATCAAATAAATGCAGCTTTGGTGAGCAGAAGAGACCTAAACATTAATAAATTTGAATTATTCCAAACTTTGAATGGCGGTCTATCTGGAATTTATTCGTAATTACAAACATTTTTAAATTTCATAATCAATCAATTTCTACATTTAATAAGATAATTGTGAATTAGAGATTTATACTCTATTAACATACATTTTTTGTAATTATTCTTTGAGTTAAACTGCCAGGACCGATATAGTGTGTTTGATGGTTTGTTTTATTATTAAAGCACAGAACACTGTTGGGTCAGATTAGAAGAGATGTTGTGTGAAGAGAACGGCCAGTGGCGATGACCAGGACAAAACAAAACACAACCCAGTTTCTGGAAAGCAGATGACGCTGAATTTTCAGTTGCTTCTGCATGTGAATATTTATTTTAAGGATTTAAAGGCACAATATGTAAGATGTTTGGATTCAAATATCCAAAAGCCACTAGAACAGTGTTATATATTTTGTTGACTTGTGTACATTATCCCAAATGTTTCCAAGAATGTTTAAATCTAGAGAAATCATAAATTTTAACCAGGACACGGACCATGTGTCTATCATGCGTCTATCAGTGACATCATACCCGCGTTACCCTCCGGTTTTATTTTGTAGTAACCATGGAAACACAAAGCCGCTTTAATATCTGATGTGTTTTATTAGACGCTGAGCAACTGTTTGGATCATTCATGGACAGAAACTAATCATTGTTCTCCAGCTCAACACAGTTAGTCTTATTGTTAGGATCTGGTGTTCTTGATTTACCGCGAGTACCATGTTTTACCATGCCTGATATGATCTCGCTCACTGCAGTGTGAACAAGCGTCTCATAGTAGCGCCGAGCGGACGCACAGAGTAGCATTATAACATCACTTTAACACACTCAGATGTGTGTGATATGATAAAACAGACAACTCCCATGAATCTGCGCTCAATCCCGGTGTCATCAAACTACGCCTTCACTTTGAATAGGCAATCTCTAGTGGCGAAAAACTACATAGTGTGCCTTTAATCTGGTTTGTACTTTTATAGTCTCATATTTTTATCTAATCCCCAAACCAAACCAGAGTTGCTGGAAAGCTTATGAAATCACTCATTTAATGAAAGAAACCTTTGTTGTTGTTGTTTCAGTCTTCTCCTGTGGTGAACCTGCCCCGAGTCGAAGGTAAGATGATTCTGAACATAACTGGATCCATAACCATTCGTGTTCGCATTTATGTTTCCGGTTCATGCTGACCATTCTTCACTGACAGTCCTGCACAGGAGAGTTTATGAGTTCATCAACATTAATTCTGTGAATATTCTTCATGAGACCGGTCTGAATGATCCACCATTCACCTAAATAGTCTAGTAGCCAGCCCATAGAGCCCCATTGTGAACCCGGAAATATTGAGTACACCAAAGTTTTATTGCAGAAATGTGAAGTATGAGTCCCCAGCATACAGAAACTGCCGGATGCTAATTTGCATATGGTGAGCAATTAGCATAATTAGCATTATTAGCTTAATCGTCCATTTTGACCACATACACTCACCTAAAGGATTATTAGGAACACCTGTTCAATTTCTCATTAATGCAATTATCTAATCAACCAATCACATGGCAGTTGCTTCAATGCATTTAGGGGTGTGGTCCTGGTCAAGACAATCTCCTGAACTCCAAACTGAATGTCAGAATGGGAAAGAAAGGTGATTTAAGCAATTTTGAGCGTGGCATGGTTGTTGGTGCCAGACGGGCCGGTCTGAGTATTTCACAATCTGCTCAGTTACTGGGATTTTCACGCACAACCATTTCTAGAGTTTACAAAGAATGGTGTGAAAAGGGAAAAACATCCAGTATGCGGCAGTCCTGTGGGCCAAAATGCCTTGTTGATGCTAGAGGTCAGAGGAGAATGGGCCGACTGATTCAAGCTGATAGAAGAGCAACTTTGACTGAAATAACCACTCGTTACAACCGAGGTATGCAGCAAAGCATTTGTGAAGCCACAACACGCACAACCTTGAGGCGGATGGGCTACAACAGCAGAAGACCCCACCGGGTACCACTCATCTCCACTACAAATAGGAAAAAGAGGCTACAATTTGCACAAGCTCACCAAAATTGGACAGTTGAAGACTGGAAAAATGTTGCCTGGTCTGATGAGTCTGGATTTCTGTTGAGACATTCAGATGGTAGAGTCAGAATTTGGCGTAAACAGAATGAGAACATGGATCCATCATGCCTTGTTACCACTGTGCAGGCTGGTGGTGGTGGTGTAATGGTGTGGGGGATGTTTTCTTGGCACACTTTAGGCCCCTTAGTGCCAATTGGGCATCGTTTAAATGCCACGGCCTACCTGAGCATTGTTTCTGACCATGTCCATCCCTTTATGACCACCATGTACCCATCCTCTGATGGCTACTTCCAGCAGGATAATGCACCATGTCACAAAGCTCCAATCATTTCAAATTGGTTTCTTGAACATGACAATGAGTTCACTGTACTAAAATGGCCCCCACAGTCACCAGATCTCAACCCAATAGAGCATCTTTGGGATGTGGTGGAACGGGAGCTTCGTGCCCTGGATGTGCATCCCACAAATCTCCATCAACTGCAAGATGCTATCCTATCAATATGGGCCAACATTTCTAAAGAATGCTTTCAGCACCTTGTTGAATCAATGCCACGTAGAATTAAGGCAGTTCTGAAGGCGAAAGGGGGTCAAACACAGTATTAGTATGGTGTTCCTAATAATCCTTTAGGTGAGTGTATTTTGCACTGTATGGCCAATTTCTACAATATGTGAGTGGTTTTAGAGGTTTTAGAGGATGCTGATTTAATTACTCAACATTTCCGGGTTCACCTAGTTGGCTACTAGACTAGAACCGTAACGCATCTCACAGCAACAGTGTGTTACTGATTGATTCAGTGTTTTGAGTGAATCGGTTGAATCAAAGATTCAATGACCTATTCATAAACAACTGCCTCATTCATGAACGAATCAGCCGTTTGAACGAATCGACTCACTCGTTAAGACCTGCCGCCACCTACTGGCGGTTTAGTTTCGTGTTTAAACCCAACATTTCTTATTTGTATATTCCAAAAAAATATTTACAACAATATCATAACATTATTTAATGCAGTTGTCATTTTTCAGTGTAAATTATTTAATTTGATTAGCAACAGCCCTATAGTGTCTTATTCTAATTTAATTTATTGATCAAATTTACGAATATAAAATGAAAGCTGAAGCATAGCCTATATTTAATAAGATTAGGGGAAAATGCCCTTTATAAAAGGTAAAATTATCACAAATATGCAGATTTAAATATGTCAAAGTTGACTGAATACTGGTGAGAATAAATTATAGTTCCAACACAAAAAAATCTAATGTTTTACTCGAACAGAACAGGCTTAATGTCGAGCCGTGCTTTACTATATATTCACATAGAGCTATATTACACTGGAATAATATTTCACTGTTTTTACTGTATATCTGATCAAATAAATGAGCAGAAGAGACTCTTTCAGAAACATTAAAAAATCTCACCAACCCTAAACTTTTTTGGAATTTATATTATAAAAGAAATAACAGTTTTTGTAAAGTATGTGTGTAATTCTGCTGTATCTGTAGCTGTGGTTCTGTTCGGGGAGCCCATTCGATGGGAAACAAACTTACAGCTCATCGTTGACGTTCTTCTCACCAATGGGAACCTGAGCAGTGTGTATGAGAGCCGTCACAGCGCTCACCTGCCGCTGCTGGCCTGCAACATGGACCTGATGTGGATGGCAGAGGCGCACTCACCGAGGTACAGAGATTAAACGCTTGGCTCCTCTTCCCAGTCTGTCAGTAACGCTCTGTTTAGTTCCTGTCTCTATGAAGCCCCTCCTTCTGAAAAGCACACTGTGCTCTGATTGGTCAGCTGGAGCGGTGTGTTGTGATTGGTGTTTGGGAAATGCCCCGCCCCTTACCATAACCAGCAGTTTCAACACACGACTAACTAACTCAACCAGGCCCCGCCCCTTTATTCTGCGTATTAATTATTATAATGAGGAATATTGTGACGTGTTGGTTCCCGGAGGAAAACTCAAGACTACAATGGAGGCGTTTCAGGAGTTCAGGAACACTGACACTGATAGAGAGAAGAACTGGAGCATCACACACTGAAGACAGTGAAAACATGGACAGAAGCACATGTTTAAAGTAAATGGATGACTGGCCCATTAACGGATGAAATTTCCCATCGACAGATTCGGTCACGGCACGTTCATGGTGTGCCTGGAGAGCCTCTATAAGAAGATCACGGGCCAGGATCTGAAGTACGAGGCTCTGATGGGGAAGCCCAGTGAACTGACCTATCACTTCGCCGAGTACCTCATCAGAGAACAAGCAGCCGAGAGAGGCTGGAGGGAGCCAATCAGATCGCTGTATGCTGTCGGGTGAGACACTGCTCATTATCAGGCTCAGCGTGTGTGTGTGTGATTTCAAATGGGAGAGAAATCGAGCTACCCTCTGCCTCACTGTGTTGTTTTATTATTATTTATTATATCCCTGTTCAATGCACCGATGGATGTGTGTCTTTAAAACAGTTTTACACCAGTGTAACATGACATTAAAACGATATAGCCCGCCAAAATAAAGCTCAATGTTTTAAAGTTTGAAAGCAAAGAAATTAAGACGTACTGTATTGTAATTTTTTTGTTGTTCTGTAAAATAAAATAAACCTATAGTATAACATAAATCATATTATATTATTATTAGGATTGTTAAATGCTCTATTTCTAAATACTTGATTTTAAAATTTTACATTAATGTATTATTGCAATAGTAAGATATTTCTTTATTAATTTAGCTTTTCCTTCTTTTTTGTCACATGCCTGATTAATGTATTATATATTATTTTGATAGTTTATTATTTAATATTGTGTATTTTTTAGGGTATTTTATAGCACCAAATTATATTTATGCAGTAGTTATAAATAGTATTTATTACCCATTTATTCACTTTTTGAGCACCTGAAAATGAAATTCCTAAATCTTACATTTACAATACCGTGAACAATACAAGTGTGACTGTTTTCAGGACCTTTTTGTGTTCACACAGGAAGTGCCAAAACCTTTACCAAGTTTCGTACCATTCCAATGAAGCAAAAAAAAAAAAAAAAACGTTACATTTTTCGGTCAAAATGAGCACCAGAGGGTTAAACTTCTTCTGACATTTCAGTGGGTAAGAAACTAGTGCAAACGCTAGTGTAAAAAAACGCGGTTGTGTTTCCAGATTTCCCATGCGAACATCATTCTCCCAATGCAGCTTAGAATGTTTCAGTTCAAGCAATGGAGAATTGTGTTGTTGTTAATCCTCTAAATGCCATTAGGGACAACCTGATGACTGATATTTACGGGGCCAACCTCTACAACCGCTACCTCGAGGACCGGCTGGCCAGGAAGAGCAGAGCCGTGGCCAACGTGAGGACTGGGACAAGGCTGCCCACCGCCGTCCCTCAGGACGAGGACATGGACAATGGCTGGGAAAGTGAGCTGGCGTCGCCCTCCGCCACCTCGTGCAAGTCCATCCTGGTGTGCACCGGCGTCTACAACCCTCACATGGAGTTACCCAGAGATGCCAACCAGTGCATCAAAGAGACGGTGTTCCACGGCCACCGCGACTTCCGCTTCGACCCCGCCCTGGTGGAGCCGGAGAGGATCGTGCAGGACGTGGACGCTGCTGTCCAACTCATCTTTGAGATGGAGAAGTTCGGGACGGCGGTTTAGCTAGAGTCTATATATCGTTCAGCAAGTGGAGAAACCCTCCAAACATGAGCACAACTGAGCAACAGCAGCAATCATCCAACATCTCATGTGAACTGTGTGTGTGCCAGCAGTTTCGTCTGAACAGAGTCATGAAATCCAGTGTTCCCGCTCTGCTGCAGATATTGTGAGATAAGAAGCTGCACTTGGCTGTATTTGTATTCAGTGGTGTAAACGAGAAAGGGCTGATGTTGTTTTAAATAAGAGACTCCGTCATAAACCATTAGTACTTCTGTTACAGTAACTCACTGTAAGGTTTTATCATTACACGTCCCAGAAATGCGGTCTACCGTTCATGTAGAACTGTATGTGTAATACTTTACGTTTTAATTCAACATGTTCCATGTTTTCTTCATTGTGCCAGTTTTAGTAATTGTTACATACTCCATTCTTTATATATATATATATATATGTTTGATTTGGTTACGGTTACTTTGTAACACTCGGGTGAGATTTGCACTGAGACGAAACAACCTTGTAGAAAATAAAAGCCATTTACTTGAATGTTTGTTTTTGTTGGACAAAAGTAATAGAATAAATTCTGGCACTGCAATAAAAGTTGACAATTGTGTCCTGGAGCACAAACCAGTCATAGGGGTCCATTTTTTGAAATTGAGATTTATACATCACCTGAAAGCTGAATAAATAAGCATCATTGATGTGTGGTTTGTTAGGATAGGACATGATTTGAAAATCTGGAATCTGAGGGTGCAAAAAAATCTAAATATTGAGAAAATCTCCTTTAAAGGAACACGCTGACTTTTTGGGACTTTAGCTAATTCACCGTATCCCCCAGAGTTAGATAAGTCCATACACACCATTCTCATCTCCGTGCGTGCCATAACTCTGTCTTACGCACCCACCGCTAGCCTAGCTTAGCACAAAGACTGGAGGTAAACGGCTCCAGCTAGCCTACTGCTCAATAAGTGACAAAATAACACCAACATTTTCCTATTTACATGTTGTGATGTGTATAGTTACATCGTGTAGTAAGACCGACGGAAAAAGAAAAGTTGTGATTTTCTAGACCGATATGGCTAGGGACTATACTCTCATTCCTGCGTAATAATCCAGGAGCTTTGCTGCCGTCCCATGGGTGCAGCGGCGCAATGATATTACACAGCGTCTGAAAACAGGCTAACTTACGTCAACATAACCAACGTGACAACCTGCTTGCACAGAGAGCCTCGCTCATTGCGCCGCTGCACCCATGGGACGGCAGCAAAGCTCCTGGATTATTACGCAGGAATGAGAGTATAGTCCCTAGCCATATCGATCTAGAAAATCGCAACTTTTCTTTTTCCGTCGGTCTTAGTACACGATGATACATTTTTGATATATTTACAGTAGGAATCTTCATGGAACATGATCTTAATATCCTAATGATTTTTGGCATAAAAGAAAAATGAGCCATGCAATGTATTGTTGGCTATTGCCACAGACACACCCGTGAGACGCACGACTGGTTTTGTGCTCCAGGGTCACGTATAGTTTGTAAATTAATTCTATCCTCAAGTGTATAATTTTTTCCAAATTTCATTAAACAGTAACAATTCAGTGGTGCATAAAATCTTACATACAAGATATTCTCTGACAACTTTATTGATAAAATAATATAATAACAATTTATCACCAAATACAAATTGATCATGTCTCTCAAAACATTTAAGTGATTGACAAAAAATGCATAGAAATATAACATGAAACGACAGCATTAGAACTGTTTTAAAAGGCACTATAACTCCTCTTGCATTTTGATTTCTCTTCAAGTACACCTGACGTCCCTGGATCAAACCGTCTTCATTCATTAAACTACAAATCTAAAGGGTTTACATTCTCGCCACATCCTGAACATAGATCTGGATTTACAGATGTGTATGTCAGTCAATTATAGACATATATAAGTACCAAAGCTTGAGAATATTGCAGACAAATATAAAAACAGAAGCGCTTGCATGAGAAATGGCTCTGGTTATTCATGCGTACTTGAGATGAAACAGCAGCTGATGTTATTCCCTAATTATTCTAGTCACAAATTTAGCAATATTATCAAAATATGTATGTTTATCATACTTCATTATAATTAAACAAGGCCGTGTGGCGTGCATTAATGAATGCAAATGTATAAAAAAGCAATGCCCACTGACATCAGTTCAAATGGGGCTGTTTTTAAAATTGGTCAGTCTATAAAAAAACATGTATTTAGACGAAATAGTGGATCATTCTAACATGGCAGCTGCAGAACTGCCACACATTTACAACAATCATGAACGTGTTGCAGCCCAAAGTATATTTTGTTTTTGTACATGTACAGTCGAACACTGATCTGAGCTCATGTTCTGAAGCTCACGGCGCAGGAGCTCTCAAGGCGTGTCTGAATCCACTTTTGCTAGTTTAACGACGGGATAAACGGTCGGCACATGATCCAAAAGGGTTGTGCCTCGTCTCTTAATGAGTCATGGGTGTGTTTTGGGCGTAACGTGCAACAAACCAATCAGAGCCTCATCTCCCTTTCCCTTTAAAAGCCAGTTGTGCTCGCACCATGAGCGGATTCACTATTTACATGAGGAGAGACTGAACGCTTCTCCAGAGAGGAATCCTTTTATTCTAATATTTAAACGTGTGTGTGTGTGTGTGCTGCTGCGCGTCTCTGTGTGTAATAATCAGAGTGTGTGTGTGTGTGTTGTGCACCGCCTATAGGTTCATATTACTAACACACTCTTTAAATAACACCAAAATACTGCGCAATCAGACCAGACGCCCATGGGTGAACAGATGCACCAGTGCATTTGATATTTAAACACGTGGAGCTGGACGTGAACATGAGAACTGTGTCGGGCTGAAACTAGCAGAACACACTTGCGTCGCGCCTGACGTCACATTGAGCTGGGTATTGTTTTAGACTAAAGTTGCAGGGATCTCATAAACGCACGTGTAGTTTTATTTTCTACTGTGAAACAACAGTGTTGTCACTTTCTGGAATGACTGATTAGTGCAAAACAAATTCAATGTGTGCGTGCGAAACTTGCGTCAACCCTCGCAAGTACATGTAAAAAAACCGAAGTGTACTTTGGGCTTAAATGCAAACATTTTTAAGGATTGGCATGTCTCATGGACCAGGGCTGAGAAGTCAACGGTCAGTGAAATCAATGCAGAATGAGAAGCTCTGGTCAATACTGATGATCTGTGATTCGTCTCTCTGGTGCAAATGTCCATTTCATCGTTTTCACACCATCATAGATATAACATATGGAAATATTGATGATGATGAGCACTGATGAACCATTGTGTCACACACACAGGATTGAGGATCTGAGTCAGGACAGATGAACTGAACTCATCCTGAATGGAAAAGAGGCTGAGAGAACGAGTTCAGGGTTTACTGATCATTAGGGTTGCAAAGGGAAATTTCCGGGAATTTTGGAAATATTCCAATTTGGAAACTTACGGGAATTAATAGGAAATGTATAAAAACTGTATCATATACAAACATAAATATAAACATTTTATTTGGTCATAAACAGACGTTTTTTGTTTTTTTTTGTATATTGATATATTTTCTAATTAATTACTTAATATTTACTTTAATATATTTTAAATCGCAGCAATTGTTATTATTGATTATTATTAATATTGATAATAAATCCTCAAATGAGAATGATTCCTGAAGGATCATGTGACACTGAAGACTGGAGTAATGATGATAAATTCAGCTTTGATCACAGGAATAAATTACACTATAGTATATTAAAACAGAAAAACATTATTATAAATTGTTTTAAACTGTATTTTGGATCAAATGTGCATGTGCTTGAGGAATGTGATGTGTAGGGTAGTTCCTTGTTATAGGGTTTATTCCCATTAATTCCCATGGAAAGTTTCCAGCTTTGAAAATTCCCGGAATTGTGCAACTAACATAAATAAAAACCCCAAACCAACAGCTGAGATGTAAATGCCATCAGCAGCTCAGTTTCTATTTCTGAGGTGTTCCGCTCATCCTGAAATCTCATTGGTCCAAATTCTTGCTACATAAACCTCTGGCGCGTGTCACAGTAGTCTTGCCTTCAGTGTGGATTCCTTTATCTAATGAAAATAACGCATTTTCGGGTGGCTACAATTTTGAAATGTGTGAGAATTTTGGCACTCAAAATAGTCTCCGCCCGATGTCTTCACAGTTGTGGGTTTAGAAAGATCCCATGGTGCTGTTCTGCTGGACAGAACCCGGGTTACTGAGTGGTCAGAACCCAAGCTTCCATTGCTTTCTGAAGCCAGTCGTCCCATCAGCAGCCGCACCCCCAGCCTGCACCGTTCACGTCCTTGCTGTTGAGTTTAAAGCTGTCCGTCACGTTCTCCGTGAACATGGGCCCGCCGTGTCTGAGGATCAGCTCGCCGGCCATCTTGTTAAATGCCTCTTCCACATTATTAGAGTCCTTGGCTGACGTCTCGATGGCACTGATGAAGTCCAGCTGATGAGCCATGGTCTGCGCATCCGCCAACGGGACCTCACGCTGGTCAGTCAAGTCCGATTTATTACCTGGATCGTGCAAAATGAAGTATTCAACAGATGCCAATAGACTTTCCTAATGCTGTTTATTTAAAGAGACCATGTGATGCTACTTTAAAAGATCATTCTTTAATTATGACTAATAGAATTAATGTTCAAAAACACACATTATTTTTCTCATATTGCAGCTCCTCTATTCCCAGTCTGTCCGAAACGCTCGGATTTCTACAAAGCCCCGCCTTCTGAAAGTTTAGAGAGCTGTGATTGGCCAGCTGACCCAGTGCATTGTGATTGGCCAAACGCCTAAAGCGTGTGTCTGAAATGTAACGCGACACCCTTACCATACACACCAGCTTCAGCTTAAAGGCTTCCTGAATCAGCCATTTTGAACGAATTGATAGAATGAATTATTCAGTGACAAAGACAGTCAAAAAACAGTGGGCGAAAAGTACACCGTACCTCGGAAGTACCCCATTCGATGGACACTTTACTATCCCATGAGGCCACGGGACAGGCAATGAAGCAACACAACTGACTCTGTAGGTCACGTGACAGTAACAATGTGGCAGATGTAGTGTGCCCGGATTACATTCATACTATATAGTTAAAAAGAGAAATTTAGAAGCATATTCAAATTTAAATGTAGTACCTACTCAATATGTGATTTCAGACACAGCGCGTGACTTGTCGCCACCTACATGGACAAAGTTTCAAAACACGAGTTGGACGTATGACGGAGTATTTCTGTGCCAAATACACTTCTTCAGGATTCAAACAAGTTTTAGAACGTTTTTTCAGAGTATGGTCCTGTATGACGTCATAAAGGGCGGAATTCCTTATATGGGCACTTCTCCCGGATGATGACACACACACACACACATCACCCAGAGCCAGAGCAAAAGCGCGTCCATCAACGAGCTTCGTTCGGGTTACGGGAGCCGTCGGCGGCGCTGGCGTTGTGTCTTTAGACACAAGATCAACAATGTCACTAAAGAAGTGTGTTTCTGGTGTGAGGGAAAGATCACCTTGTTCAGCTTCCCAAATAACCCAGCGTTAAGGGAACAGTGGATGCAGTTTGTGTTTCCGGAGTTCTGCAAGTGTGTGTGTTTGTTCCCGGTCATGAGTGGAAACCGCAGGCGGTGAGTGAAACTGCATCAAATGTGTGTTTTGTTGGCAATCGGCGCACAAGTGCATATAATGTGAACAACACCAACGTATAGTGTGTGTGTGTGTGTGTGAGTGTGTGTGTGTGTGTGAGTGTGTGTGTGCGTGTGTGTGTGTGTGTTTGTGACTCTTTAGCTCCGCCCACTGCACGCCTCCACGGACTCGGCTGTTTTCAGAAAGAATCGGTACAGTGTATCTGTCTTTTATAAATATGATCAAACTAAAGACTCTTGGGAGATATGAAGGATCAACACTACTCTATAGATACTCAAGATTAACATGAGACTGGCAGAAACTGTGTGTGTTATGGACCCTTTAAAGAAGCAAATACTGCCCAGTAATGGTAAAGTTGATCAGAAGGTGCTACTAAAAAGCCCTGGAAACATTATGCACTAAATGAAAACATTAAAAGCATCACATGGCCTCTTTAAAGCAGCCAAACACATGGAAATATTGATGATACACAGACACACTTGTTTTCTCTGACTCACCAATTAAAAGAGGAACGATGTTGGAACCGCCGTATTTCTTCACGTCCTCCATCCACTGGGGCACAGACATGAACGACGCCCTCTTCGTGATGTCATAGGTGATGATGGCCCCGTTGGCACTGCGGTAGTAGCTCTGTGTGATTGTGCGGAAGCGCTCCTGTCCGGCTGTGTCCCAAATCTGTAACTACACCACAAAATTGTATCCGTTAGCACTGTTCCCAGAGTTACTACTGCCGTGCTCATATGTCTCCTATTAGACACGTTATATTAGGTGTGTTTAAAGAGGACATGTTACACAAAGTCTGATGTTGTTTTCTGGCTCTACTAGAGCAGGTTTTCCTGCTTGAATGTTGGTTATGTCCTCATATTCTCCATCGTTGCGGCTCCTCTTTTCCCAGATACAATCTTTATCTGAAGCCTCAAGTTTCTTTCTAAAGGTGATTCGCTCTATTTTGATCACTACTGTAGACATCAGTGTTTATATCTGAACTATAAACTTTTATCCAGTTCTTCTGTGATAATCTGAATGATTGTAAGACAGAAATAATGATCCTGTGTGTGTAGAATAAAGACTGTTTGTGAAGCTGTTTTATATCTACACATGACAACGGCTCCTTGTCAAAGGTTTAATAGACAAAGGCGAATCGCTGTCATTTAGAAATGAGATGGTGTGGGTGTTTGAATCAGGATCGCAATCTCTAAAGGGTCTCTCATTGGTTCTCACAGAACTGGTCACTATAATGATGAAGATTGCCATGTTTAAATGGATCTCATATTTAGACCGTAAGGGACCGTTTACAAGACACGGTTTACAACTAAAAATGGAAAACGTGTGTGTTTTGGCTGCCTTATTTACACGACTACAGCGTTTTGGGAGCCTGAAACCATAAACTTTTTTTATGTTACGTTTTTGAAATCTATATCGCCATCGAATATCATGAATCTGTGAAAACGGTGACGTCATGCACATGTGTGTTACGTGTTCAGTCTTTACAAAGTGATCGCCGTCTCCTGGCCCGACAGCAGAATACAGCGATTGTAGTCGTTTTCACGGATCCGTGGATCATTTTGACAATGTTGTCATCTGTACACGTAAAACACAAAAGGAGAAACGTCTCAGATTTTAGTACAGCGTCACCTCAACGACTAGAAGTTAAGTAGTGAATTCGTGTAAAAGGATGAGTTGTTTAAGAGTTCATTGATTGTTTGTATCTTGTTGCCGTTTTCACTTGTTTGCACGCTAGAATTGTCAGTCACGTTAAAGATCATTACAGTGTGCAACAAACTTTTAGATATTTTAATGAATATTTTTTTGTGTTCGCACACAGGTTTGGAGTGACATGAGGGCGAGTAAATGAATGTGCCTTTTTGAGTACATTAAGGCACTTTCACACCAAATGCAGGATGAAACATTGATGAAAAGAAGGAATGCACGATATATCAGTCACCATATCCGTATCAGCCGATATATATTAACTTTTAATGTTATCATTATCGTCCCGATAAGAAAATTTGCCCGATACAAATTTCAAACAACAGCACAAATAAATGCAACAGAATAAAGATATGAAATAAACACAGATTATTAATTTGTTTACAATAATAGGGCCCTATGAATTTTTCTTCTGAAATTCTGTGTTGTGTATTTTAGTTTTGTCTGGTAATCAAATGAAGGCATAAAACATTTATTTATTTTTAATCAAATGAAATATAAATAAACCCTTTCATTTGTGTGTGTGTGTGATGGGTAGGTTTAGGGGTAGGGGTAGTGTGTGTGTGTGATGGGTAGGTTTAGGGGTAGGGGTAGTGTGTGTGTGTGTGTGATGGGTAGGTTTAGGGGTAGGGGTAGTGTGTGTGTGTGTGTGATGGGTAGGTTTAGGGGTAGTGTGTGTGTGTGTGTGTGTGTGATGGGTAGGTTTAGGCGTAGGGGTAGTGTGTGTGTGTGTGTGTGTGTGTGTGTGATGGGTAGGTTTAGGGGTAGGGGTAGTGTAGGGGGATAGAATGTACAGTTTGTACAGTATAAAAACCATTACGTCTATGGAATGTCCTCATAATGATAGGTGCACCAACATGTGTGAGTGTGTGTGTGAGAATGTGTGTGTGAGTGAGTGTGTGTGTGTGTGTGAGAGAATGTGTGTGTGTGTGAGTGTGTGTGTGAGTGTGTGAGTGAGTGTGTGTGTGTGTGAGTGAGTGTGTGTGTGTGAGTGAGAGTGTGTGTGTGTGTGAGAGTATGTGTGTGTGAGTTTGAGTGTGAGTAAGAGTGTGTGTGTCATATCACAGACGGAGAGAAAAGAGCAAGAACGCGCCGGGCCGATCATGCAGAAAATCATCCGATTCCGATCCCTGGCCGGTCGATCCGTGCATCTCAAATAATAAAGAGGTCACTCATTTGTATTAATCATCTAAACATTAAGAACACTGTTAAATAAAGCAAGATTAAGTCCATTTTTGTAATTATTGATTACAGTGTTAATTCCTTCATTTTGAGGAACACAGAATCAAGTGAAGTGCACTGTTGCAGAGTCTGCTGTCATTCACAATCTTGTTTTCTCCAAACTTTATTTCTAGGTCAAAGGGGAAAAACTGAATTTCACTGTGGTGTGAGATCTTCAGGACATTAAGGTCATCATCGGTCAGCCTGCTTTCTAGATATTCTACTTTCTCGACACTTGTGTAACCATTCCAGAATTGTGTCTTTAAATAATGTCCGATATGCATTACACAAAGAGCCCTGCAGGACATCAGCCAGTAATCTCAGACAATAGTGAACACGGACAACAGAAGCGCTGGCGTTCGCTGAGTCAGCCAATCAGACGCAGCGGCTCACAATGAGCTGGCATTAAACCGGACCCAACATTACAGCATGTGAGTGCTTACTACAGCAACACATCAACACAATGTGACCATCCAACAACTAATGTGAGTGCTCCATTTAACCTGCGTTTAGTGTTTTTCCCCATGTCTGAACGGTCATCATCGGCATATAGTGCAACGGGGATTGATAAAGTCAACAGATTTTACAAACAGACCTAGGAAGAATCAAATAAGGATGCTGGCATCTTTCTGAAGCCATTCCCCCTCCTGTCATTTGGCTCCAAATCTGAAAATATTCATCCATGGCATTTAAAGGGGACCTATTATGCAAAACTCACTTTTATAAGATGTGTGTCCACAGTGTGTGTAAACAACCAGCCTATAATGGTAAAATCCACCCAATACTTTATTATAATCCCCATCAATCATTATCAATCTCTCATAACGCCTCATATTTCCCTCTCCTCCTGCGTAAGAGTAGGGAAGCCCCGCCCATGCCTGTTGATGATTGGCCCTTTAGCATAGACACGCCCCCGAGTGAGAAGCACAGAGACGCCATTTCTGTTTACTCGCTGTCTCAGCGCTCGAGTATTACAATGTGTGCGCCACAAACATTACTAATGTTCTGTTGATGAGCCAGCAAACACACGAGTCTCTCAGACTCCGGCATCAGAGCTTCTGAGGACAATCTCGACGCACTCGCAAGGAAATGTATAATAATCAAATTCACAAATATTACACCATTTAAACATTACTAAAAATACATACTGAGTTACTAAAACAATCTTTGTCATAAAATACACTTGTTTGTTCACAGTTTGAAAGTTCTTGTTTAATTTCAAGATCTGAGGTGAATTATCAGATCGTGTAAAGGCTCCGCCCTCTTCTGGAAGGGGGCGGGGAGCCGCAGCTCATTTGCATTTAAAGGGACACACACACAAACGGCGTGTTTTTCCTCACACCCAAATAGAGGCAAATTGTACACTATAATAAATGTATTCTGAGCTGAAACTTCACTCACACATTCTGGAGACACCAGAGATTTATATTACATCTTGTGAAAAGGGGAATAAACAGGGTTTTATAGAATATGTAGTTTTAAAAGGTCCAATGGACTACAGAAAGTTTCATTATTAGCCATTGTTTACAGCTTAACTGTTGCATAACTGTCCAATGACACAGAGACTCTGAGCCCTAAACACACAAACTTCCCAGTGTTTCACTTTTATTTGCTCCACGTCATGAGTGTCAATCATAACTTAAGACAGCTGTTATTATCACAAAGATGGTGTATTAGAAAATCAAACGAACATTATCTGAAAGGTCTTCAGTAATAACAATAACACTAGTTAAGCTATTTGGGGACTTTTCGGCGGGGGAAGTTTGTGACGCGGTCTCGACTCTAAAGATAAGACTTTATGAATGCTATAATAACCATCCTGACTAGCCGTGCTAACCTTCACCCGTTTGCCGTGTATGTCCAGTGTCTTCATGGTGAAATCCACGCCGATCGTGTTGCCCTGTTTCTCCATGAACACACCGCTCTTGAAGCGCTGGACCACACAGGTTTTCCCGACACCGACATCTCCGACCAGAACTATTTTGAAGACTAAATCGTAGCTGTCATCAGAGTCCGGCGATGACATATCTGTGCGGTGCTCAAGCTCGCGCAGACTGACTGACTGACGTGGAGAGACGCGCGCGCCGCCGCGGAACAGCAACGGCGGCGCGGGTTTAGGTGTCTCAGCGCAGCGCCTGACTGCTTTACCGCGGGCATTTTTTTATTATATCAAATTTTCCCTGCTCTAATAAGGTTGTTATTAATATGAAGCGCTCTTTAAAATTGAATTGTAATGTAAAAGGCATTGTTTATTTAATTAATTATAAACATTAATTTATTTAAGATTTAGTGGATGCGTTTCTTATCTTATGAATAGATTTTACTTGTCCAAGAAATTATTTGAAAAGCAGTGTAAAAAAAAAAAAACCTAAAATAAAAAAAGATTTAAATAAATCATTACATTCGATTAAAATAAATAAATAAAAGTAATTAAAATACAGTTTTAATTACATAATAAATTATTAAAAACTAAAAAAATCTTAATTAAACATTATTAAAATAAATGACTAAAACTTGAAGGAAATAAATAAGTAAAAGGAAATAAATAAAAATAATATTTAATTAAATAAATAAGTGAAATTTGATTTAAAAAATAAATGAATAGATTTTATTCGATTAATTTTATTAAATAAATTAAAAATACATCTACAGTGAGTAGAAAAAAAGCGCAATGATATAATATAACTGAAACAAAATATTTGACACATTTATAATATTATTTTTTAAGAGTATTAATTTGGTCTTTATACATGAAAATATATAAATTTTAGGATGTTGGTCCCTCGCATGATGAGGTTTTGAAAAAAAAAACCTGCACTAGTGTACAAATACAATTTGAATTACATAATAAATAATTAAATAAATAAATAAATAGTTTTTCTTAATAAAACATGATTAAAATAAATGCAAATAAAAATGCAGTGTATACATTTAAAAGTAAATAAATAAATACAAATATTAAAATAAATAAATTGATTAAAATAAATAAGTTACATTTTGATTAAAAATACTTTTTATTAAATAATTTAAAAAATAATAAATAAATTAAAAATACATCTACAGTGAGTAGAAAAAAACACAATGATGTAATATAACAGAAACTAAATATTTTACACATTTATAATATTAATTATTCGTATTAATTGGGTCTTTATACATGAAAAAATATATATATTAGGATGTTGGTCCCTCGCATGAGGATGATTTGAAAAAACCCATAGATGTATATACGTAGACTTCAAATTCAACCGCTCCAGACACGTCGGCGCACCGCCATCTTGCAACGGTCAGCGTGTCGTCACTCACAGTGAGAGTCAATGATGCCACAACACCGCGCAGTTAAATTCCAGAAGATTTGGGAAAACCTTTCACAGGTGAGAATGTTTTACATGTATTAACTGTTTTTTACTATGGTAACTTTTTTTAATGTCATGTTAGGACGAAACCTGCAAAAACAATAAATAAATAAATAAATAAATCCACAAAATTCTACACACACACACACACACACACATACACTCACCTAAAGGATTATTAGGAACACCTGTTCAATTTCTCATTAATGCAATTATCTAATCAACCAATCACATGGCAGTTGCTTCAATGCATTTAGGGGTGTGGTCCTGGTCAAGACAATCTCCTGAACTCCAAACTGAATGTCAGAATGGGAAAGAAAGGTGATTTAAGCAATTTTGAGCGTGGCATGGTTGTTGGTGCCAGACGGGCCGGTCTGAGTATTTCACAATCTGCTCAGTTACTGGGATTTTCACGCACAACCATTTCTAGAGTTTACAAAGAATGGTGTGAAAAGGGAAAAACATCCAGTATGCGGCAGTCCTGTGGGCGAAAATGCCTTGTTGATGCTAGAGGTCAGAGGAGAATGGGCCGACTGATTCAAGCTGATAGAAGAGCAACTTTGACTGAAATAACCACTCGTTACAACCGAGGTATGCAGCAAAGCATTTGTGAAGCCACAACACGCACAACCTTGAGGCGGATGGGCTACAACAGCAGAAGACCCCACCGGGTACCACTCATCTCCACTACAAGTAGGAAAAAGAGGCTACAATTTGCACAAGCTCACCAAAATTGGAAAAATGTTGCCTGGTCTGATGAGTCTGGATTTCTGTTGAGACATTCAGATGGTAGAGTCAGAATTTGGCGTAAACAGAATGAGAACATGGATCCATCATGCCTTGTTACCACTGTGCAGGCTGGTGGTGGTGGTGTTATGGTGTGGGGGATGTTTTCTTGGTACACTTTAGGCCCCTTAGTGCCAATTGGGCATCGTTTAAATGCCACGGCCTACCTGAGCATTGTTTCTGACCATGTCCATCCCTTTATGACCACCATGTACCCATCCTCTGATGGCTACTTCCAGCAGGATAATGCACCATGTCACAAAGCTCCAATCATTTCAAATTGGTTTCTTGAACATGACAATGAGTTCACTGTACTAAAATGGCCCCCACAGTCACCAGATCTCAACCCAATAGAGCATCTTTGGGATGTGGTGGAACGGGAGCTTCGTGCCCTGGATGTGCATCCCACAAATCTCCATCAACTGCAAGATGCTATCCTATCAATATGGGCCAACATTTCTAAAGAATGCTTTCAGCACCTTGTTGAATCAATGCCACGTAGAATTAAGGCAGTTCTGAAGGCGAAAGGGGGTCAAACACAGTATTAGTATGGTGTTCCTAATAATCCTTTAGGTGAGTGTATATATATATGTGTGTGCAAATAAATACATAAATCTACATATTCCTGCATAAATAAATAGATAATTAAATGTGCGAGGAGATAAATAATTAAATAAATGAAACAAATGTTGGGGGGAATAAATAAATTTTTTAAAGGAAATGCTAAACTGAAAGTTGACCTTTTTACCGTTTATAATTATTTACCGATTATAATTAACCGTTTATTCATTTTTGAATGTTTTTATTTTTCCTTGGCGCAACATGCTAATGAGGGGGTGTCAATCAAACATCAGAAGGCGGTCTCTATGCCACCATTGGCTGATGGCTGTTGACGCCCTCTTCATTAGCATATTAGGCCAAAGAAAAATACATTAAAAATGAATAAACGGTTAAAAGGGGGAGAAAAAAGGAGAACTTTCTGTTTAGCATTTCTTTTCACATTTTTTATTCCCCCCAACATTCGTTTTATTTATATAATTATTTATCTCCACGCACATTTAATTATTTATATATTTATTTATGCAGGAATATGTGGATTTATGTATTAATTTGCACATTTATTTATATATTTATTTATGTAGAATTTCGTGGGTTTATTTTTTTATTTGCATATTGATTTATTTATTGTTTTTGCAGGTTTCGTCCTCCATAGCCTTCGTCTTGTATTGTGTTAGTTTAGCAAAAAGTGCTGAAGTGAGGTCTTTTATATAAATTATATTCATACGTTCGTCTTTGCAGACACTCAACTTGTGAGGTTTCTATGTGTATCATATCTATGGTCGCACACACTGTCCAGTAGAGGGCCACACGCGATGACACGTGACGCAAACGGAAGCGACGACAGAGGCGCCTAAAGTTTAAATTTGCTTCAGTTGACGGCGGGGGACGTAAGCGTGAACTTGGTCAGTACAATAGTTTGGTGTTTGTTGTAGATTGTGAATAATGTCGGACCAACCGTGTGAAAAAGAGGGTAATAAAGTTCCGTGTCTTTGAGTTGTTTATAATGTGTCAGTGACCGTTATACGGGTCTCCTCAGCGGGTTCTGTCGACGCTTCTGCTAGTAATCAGCGTCTGACTGCCTGCGTAAGTGTGTGTTATTAATCTGACTGCGTAAGTGTGTGTTATTAACGCGGTTTCTTCTGTAGGAGCAGCAAGTATGACTGAAAACACTTTCCCGGTGTATAAAGTGGACGCTATTGTGCAGTTCTACCGAACCGAAGTTCTGACTGGACAAGAGGCTAAACACTTCACCAAGAGCGATGTTACTCCCAACCCGAAGGTGACACACACATGCGGTGTACTTACACAAATAAGTACTGAGTAATGTTATTAACTGCAAAAGTTTGGGGTCTATTTTATTTTTTTATGTTTTTGATTCTCTTCTGCTCACCAAGCCTGTGTTTATTTACTCAAATACCTAAATATTCCTCCAGTGTGAATCAGCTGTTCTCTATGTGAATATATAGTAAAGTGTGATTTATTCCTGTGATCAAAGCTGAATTTATCATCATTACTCCAGTCTTCAGTGTCACATGACCCTTCACTATGAGGATTTGATGCTCAACAAACATTTATGATTATTATCAGTGTTGAGAATTTTTTTTCTCAGGATCCTTTGAAATAGAATCGTTTGTAGTGTCTTTACTGTCCCTTCTGATCAATTTAATGCGTCTTCGCTGAATAAAGTATTAATTTCTGTCAAGAAAAAATTAATTTGACCACAAGGCTGTGTAATGAGGAAAAGTTGTTACGCAAGTTTGTAAAACCTGTAAACTTATGTTGTAAATGCATTACATTACTTTTTTTGTTTTTCAGGCCGAATCCATTCAGAAACTCTACATGAGAGTTTTGCAGCTTCTGTTTCGTTTCAGACCCGAGTGCCATTACACGGTGAGTTTATCATCAACATCACATTATCAGATCAAAACTGTGTGTTATCACACACCCGGCGCAATGTGACGTCAGGCGCGACGCAAGTGTGTTCTGCTAGTTTCAGCCGGACGCAGTTCTCATGTTCACGTCCAGCTCCACGTTGTTTAAATATCAAATGCACTGGCGCATCTGTTCACCCATGGGCGTCTGGTCTGAACACCAGGAGTTCAGGAGCGTTGATGGAGCGTTGCTATTGTGAGGAACTGAAAACCACTGCGCCATTGACCAACACACACCTGCTCTAAAGTCAAGAGCGCAGTATGTGTGTGTTATTTAAAGGGTGTGCTAGTAATATGAGCCTATAGGCGTTGCACAACACACACACACTCTGATTATTACACACAGGGGCGCGCACTAGCACACACACACGTTTAAATATTAGAATAAAAGGATTCCTCTCTGGAGAAGTGTTCAGTCTCTCCTCATGTAAATAGTGAATCCGCTCATGGTGCGAGCACAACTGGCTTTTAAAGGGAAAGGGAGATGAGGCTCTGATTGGTTTATTGCACGTTACGCCCAAAACACACCCATGACTCATGAGACATGCACCGTTTTTCCCGTCGTTAAACTAGCAAAAGTGGATTCGGACACGCCCTAAGAGCTCCTGCGCCGTGAGCTTCGGGTCAATAAAGTTGATGTTTAACTGGAAGTGTTTTCCGCAGGTGCCGTTGGCTGAAAACGTCCAGTACCCGATGCTGTATGAGTGGGTCACTCCGGTCATGAGCGTCTACATGCGCATGTGAGTGTGTTATTTCTCTGAGTATGTCTAAATGTTGTGAAAGATCTGCATGTTTACTTCAGCACTAATTTGCGTTTCTTTTAGGTGCCAGTTCTTGCCGCTTTGTCATGTATATGATTTTTCCCTGAATGACTTGCTCAACCCCAGTAAGTGGCTTTATTTCCTCTCTCAGGCTTCACATGCAGGGCTCAACTCTGAGTTATTTCTCCATGTTCTTTTCATGACAATATTTCCACTGGCCGCAAAAGAACGAGGATGTAAGGAATGCCATTTAATGCAAGGATCGGACTATTTCATAATGCTTTTTCTGTATATAATGTGTTTTTTATATATATAACTTTGTTTAAACGCATGAAATCATGGTTATCGTTAACTAAAACTACTAAAAACATTTCTGTAAATTGAAATAAAAAAACTTAAATTATAAATGTTTCCTTGGCAATCTGAAAAAATGATTAACTGGAATTACTGAAATTAAATTTATCATATATATATATATAAAATGACAAAAGCACACTAAATATTTAACTAAAAATATGAATAAAATTATAACATCCCTGTATGAAATCATAGTCTTAAAGGAGATGTAGCATTAAAACAGCATTTGTGACAACAGGTGCAAAATAATCTACTGTGCCGTATATCGAGTGAATCGCTTCAGGGACAAGAACAAATGTAGGGCGGGGCTTGATTGTGTCTGTGGGGAATTGATTGGATGGTTGTGGTTTGCTATTGGTGGATCTCATGTGAGTGACAGGTGGCCCCGCCCTCGTCATCAGAGAAGAGAAGTTGTGAGGGCAAGGGGACATTAATGTTTTTGATTTAAATTATGAGGGCATGTGAATTAAAATGGATAAATCGCTTCTGTTAATTAATTTAATTAAATTCCATAATTGAGTGGTCAATTTGGATTTCATAGTCATTTTTAAAATCAAAAAAAAAAAAAAAAGGCATTTGCAAAGCATAACAATGATGGACCCTTGAGCTTTTATTTTGATGGAAAAAAACAAAACAAACATTACAAATTTGGTGAAATGCTGTAATCATCTTCCCACAAAAATGTTGGGAATTATGCGACTGAAAATAATGCATAACTGGTGCCGCTACGTTCCCAAATGAGCGACAGACTCCCAGATGGAGTTCACTGCATTTATTCACTGAGACGCGGAAAACACCGGATCACCAGCTGATCGCGTGAGTGAATGTGCGCTTCGCTCGGGATGCACTAATCCAGGGTTTCCACGGGTCTTAGTCTTAATTTGACCTTCCACAATCTAAGGAATTGGAGCAGAAAGTCTTAAATTCAGTATCATGGCATTAAATCAGGGCCGTTTGATTTCTGGGATGCAGAAAATGTGGACTGAATCTCAGAATCCATTCATAAAAACCAGGATTTACTGTATAAAGCAGAATGACACGGGATTGGTCAAATTCTGTATGAATAACTCAACAGTCGGTCCGAACACTTAAAGGGCCAGTTCACCCATTAATGAGAATCCTGTGATCATTTCCTCGCCCTAATGTCGCCCGAACCCGTCAGACTTTCCTTCATCATATAAAGCCATCGAGTCTCTTCAGAACATCTGGAATAATCCGCTCGATCCGTACGGATCAGTTTTACCATCTCTTTATGAACTTTCTGAAGCGTCAGTGGAAGTTGCTTAGACTGTCAATGGAGGACAGAAATCTTTCCCATTTCATTACAAATATCTTCATTTGTGTTCAGAAGACGAACGAGAGTCAGTCACATTTAATCTGACCATTAAAGCAGAAAAATTCAACTATAAAACAATCAAACAGATTTCATAAGGCTGTACATTAAACCGCATGCGCTGCAGAAATGATGTTCTTCCTCAGGATTTTAGTTTTCCAGCACAAACTCAAAACATCCTTAACTCAGGATTCATTAATGACATGCAAAATGAAGAAATGAAGTCTTGTTTTCTGAGGAATTGAACAGAATGAAGAGAGTTTGAGCTTAAAACAAGAACAAATATCTGTCATTGGGTATGAAAATGACTAACATTTGAATGAAGTTGATTTTTATGAACACACTGGCAGATATTTGCTCTTGTTTTAATCATAAAATCACTTTCACAAGATTTCTCATCTCAAACTGTAAGCTGTTTTCTGTAATATTAAGTAATGGAGATCTGTTGGAAATTATGTTCTCAGACTCTGAAGTGTCACTAATACTCATTTACATTAGAGCACATATTGATGTATTTTCCCTTTAATTATATATCTGCAGGTTTTATGAAGGTAAATTTAAGTCCTTTTTAAGAGGAATTTTAAGTCTATTTCAATATAAGGGCTCATATTGCAGTTTTTAGTTTGTTTGACCGATACTTTGCCAAAAGCAATGGGGCAAAATAACGTTTGTTATTGCGCAGTTTTTAAATATATTTCCAGTTCATTATGAAACGGATTAGACTCTAGGTTATTAAAACCCTGAAGTTTTTGAGTGGCAGGAGCGAACGCCTGAAACACTCACACTGAACCGGCTCTTCCTGTGCTGCCCTGACACCGTTTCACAGTTTAAAGATGATTTCAAAAGGGTTTTTTTTTTTTTTTTTACTTTTGACAGAGTTGAAGCGAACAATCACTATTCTGAGTGCAATCCAAAATTTCCTCCACTTCCGAAAGCAGAGGCTGGAAATGACTGCTGCCCACCAGCAAAGCTTTGTAAGTTGCTGTTTTTCTTCAGTGTTTAAAAGGAACGTTCATCACCACAAATTTCTGATTAATTCAGCTGAAAATGCTTAATGTGTTACAATCATCATGTTAGAGATTTGTAGTCAAAAGCGGACGGTAATTGTGTAAAAGTGTAGGCTAGATCTTTAAAATGCATCCAAATTACAGCGACACGCATCTGTACGGTGCTCGGCAGTGGTCAAAAAGGATATAAACTGTGAATTTTGAAGTGATGTCTTAAACTCATAGATGTGGATTCGGACGGCAATTAAATCACCACACGACCTTGGTGTTTGGTAGGTAATTCAGCCGGGGACTTTTACGCGGGTGGTGGGAGAAAAACACTGACATTCTGGATTCGGAAGGCAATAAAATCCCAGACTAGCCTCTGTTAATGATGAAAATACCTCACGACCCCATGAGAAGCAATTACCGTCCGAATAAGGCTTTAGTTGTGCTAAACGTCATGCTTCATACCCAGTTACGGTTGTTAATAGAAATTGATGACATTATCATGAAACGTGTGCAGTCGTGTGTTTGCATGCTGAATTGACAACTAAACTACATTGATTCTTGTGTGCAGGTCGATTAACCTAAAACCATTTTACACTGCAAATACTGCACCAGGACAATTCATATGGAACCAAAATCAGTTCTTTTACTGCTTTTTAAAGAGACCATGTGATGCCATTTTAAGTTCATTTATTTTGTTTATTGGGTGTAATGGAGTAGTTTTCAAACTGGGGTCAGGGGTCAGCAAGAGTGACGGGGTCCGTGGAAAAGACTAGTGGAAAACTGTATAAATAAAATAATTAGATCTAAATAAATTTAATAGATTAGATTTAAAATGCATTTAAAAAATGTAATTAAAATTAAGAGAAATAAATGCATATAATGCATTACTATGCTGAGTATAACCAAATATATAATAATGTAACTGAAACTAATTTTTGATTTATAATAGTTTTTTTTTGTGTGTAAATTGAGTGTTTATAAAAGACGGATGCCTTATAAATTTTAGGATGGGGGTCCCTCACACAGGAATGATCATATTTGGGCATCTAAAAGATTGAAAACCCCTGGTTTAACATGCTTTCATGTTCAAAACACACATTGCAGCTCCTCTCGTCCTAGTCTGTCTAAAACACTCGGATTTCTACAAAGCCCCGCCTTCTGAAAGCTCAGAGTGCTGTGATTGGCCAGCTGACCCAGTGCGTTGTGATTGGCCAAACGCCTGGAGCGTGTGTCTGAAATGTAACGCCCCTCACAGCAGCAGTTAATAATAATGTCATCAGTTCGAGCCTGAGACGGATTCTGGAGATGTGCATGATCAAGCAGATATTTATCCACATATAGCCGGTGTTGTGCCGTCTTCTGTAAAATGCGCTGTACACAAGCTAATTTTGGGGCTTACACACTAAAGGTCAACATTTTAAAAGCACATAATGTCTCGTCATGTGATTTAAGGTATTGTGTTTTTAAACAGCGGTCTGATATGGACAGACTCCAGGCATACACAAGAGAAATAAAGGCGGCTGAGAAGAAGATTGAGAAACTGACGTAAGTGCAGAGGGTTTTTAAATGTGTATTGTTAGAAAAGGTTTTTCTTTATGAACGTATCGTGTCCTCCTCCACAGTACCATTCCACCTGAGCAGCAAGCAGAGGCTAAAGAGCTGGCAGCCGCCCTGGCGGAGCTGACCACGAACACACAGCATGAGTATCAGGATGTGGTGAGATCAGGGATTCCAGTATACAAATAAAATATGACCTAAGGGCCTTTTTTTCGGGCGTTTGTTCTCTGACCTGCTGCGTTTTTTTTTTTTTTCATGTCATTACCTTGTTTAGAGCATATGAAACAAATGGACGGAAACACTTTTTTTTTTTTTGTAAAATATTTTATTCATATGTAATATGTCCTCTGTAGTTGACACCAGGACTCAGTTGTTTAAAAAATGACATGACATGTATAGGCAAAAACGATAGGATTTATTTAATTCACCAATCAATTTTTAGGTTTCACGATTTGTTTTTTTAACCAAACTTTGTTAAAAGATGATTCTCAAATATGTTATGAAAAATATTACGGAATGCATTGATGTACCAAATGGCCATACTTGGATTTTCCCATTCAATACAATGTATCTATACGCTGCATCTAATGTGCATATTAATGTGTTCTTGGTGCAACATGTAATGAAAATAGAAGTGTAATGGGAATTTAAGTCCTGGCGTCCACTACAGTGGACATTTATGAAATCAAGGCCCTGTTCTGTAACAAAGTCATATTTTGATTTGAAACCCCATAACATTTTCCTGAGATGTTGATTTATAACAAACTATTTGAAAATCTGATTTTAATTTTAAAGAGTGCTAAACCTTAATGTCAGCCGTTTTTAAAGACCCAGAAGTTGTTGTCCTGGTGACACCTCCAAACATTTGGTATCTCTGCAAAACCCCAAATGTGCTCTTTACAGGACATCCAGACTCAGATAATGCCCACTACAGTGGACAAAAGTCTATTCTTGGGTCCCAGGCTGGTGTCACATGGCCTAGTGCTTTTGCATGCCTTTTTGTCTTGCCATATTCCTTTTTCTTTTAAATGTGACTTTGAATGTTCTCTCTTTAGACGGCAATGAGTGAAATGGTTGCCCAGTGCAAGACGGAGATCGCTGAGATCTCGCAGAAGCTGGTATGTATCAGATCGTTTAATTTATCAGACTTTATTTTGAATGAGGGTTAAAGTCACAATGTGACGGAAGTAGCAACAGATCTTGTCTTCCGTGTTATGACGTATCAGAGTGGAGAGGGCTGGTATTTGGTTTTAACCCGTGGGTTATTAATTGGATGGAGGCCGATCTTAATGCAACTTCATGGATTGTAGGGAAGGGGCGTGTTTAAGCCAACCACATGATTGAAGTCATTTCACCGGAAGATATGACATTTTGCTTAAACATTACAAGCTCAAGAAAAGAAAAAGCGCATTCGTGGATGAATCGTTCATTGTAAGGTGAACGGAGTTATTTTGACCTTTGGTTAAGGCATTCTGGTTATACCAGCTGATACTAGTAACATCTTTATATTTAATGAAGTGTTAATGTTTCCTGTGATGGGGCGTCCCAGACAGAAGCTACAATAGTTTACTTTAAATTAAATGTCCATTACATTTAAATTACATGCAGTTTGTGTAACCAAATAATAACCGGGGTGTAAATTGGACACACGGCGTGACTTATTAATAAACGAGCCTGAAATACACCAGGACTCTTATTTTGAAATGTCTGTGCTTTATTAATGCAGGAGCTCATTCACATTTAGACGAGGAGATAAAATATGCGTTCTTACACCCGTACACAACATATTACAGTATAAACACCGTACAGTAAACACTGTCATGATGGATCAGCATTAGTGTCGTTTGGCATAAATGTGAACGCACAACAGCGCCACCTTCAGGCTTTGAGACGTGAAGCGCTCACATTTCTTTAATAAAATCAGAGCCTTATGAAGTTTAATAATCACATTAGGCAGTATCGCCATTTATGTTTGTCCATCCACAAAATATAAGACGCTTTGTATACGCTTGTTATACTATTTAAGGCATTGAAGACTTTTTATCTTGCATTTAAGAAAATCCCTGCGGATCAAGTTTTTATTCGCAAAATGCATTGTACAGTTCGCACACATCGGTTTTTAGTCATGTGAGTGAAATGGTTGCACTGTCCAGCCCTGTTATATAATATAAACATAACTAATTTATAACTGTCATATCTGAATGATACTAAGAACCCTGGTGCAAAGTTTTTTGTATTGTTTTTTTTTTATTTATGACTTGTTTTTGTGTTTCTCCTACAGACTCAAAGGAAAGTGGATGTGGCGACACTGAAGGATGAGATATCCAAGCTCAAGTCTCAGATTGTGGAGTCGCCTGAAGAGCTAAAAAACGAGATGGAAAGGATGAAAGAGAATGTGAAGAGCATTAAGATGTCAAAGGTGTGTGTCATTTGCACATTGCACACCTTCGGCTATGTGAAAATTTGCTTATGACAAGATGCAAGCAACAACAAGATACAGGTGTTGTTTTAGTGGCACACATCTTTGTTCTCTCACTGATTATTGGTCTATTTCCCCTTTACGTGTGTGTGTGTGTGTGTGAGACAGGAGCTGGCCGATGAAAGGCTGGTGGAGCTGCAGATGCTGGTTCAGTGTGCGAGTCAGGTGGAGGCAGAGATCCAGGTCCTGCTCAAACAGCTCCAGGACTTACAGAGTAGCATGAGCAAGACCAACCAGCAGAAAGAGGAGGTAAAGCTCAGACACGCACAATACGTTCACAAGAGGTTTTGACTTCAGATTGCTGCAAACTGTTATGGAAAGGGATAGTTCACCTAAAAATGTAACTCCTGTCATTAATTCTTCTCCCTCATGTCGTTCCAAACCCGTCAGACCTTCGTTCATCTTCTGAACACAAATGAAGATATTTCTGATGAAATCTGACAGCTCTCTGACCCCTCCATAGACAGCAGTGTAATGAACACTTTCAAGGGCCAGAAAGGAAGTAGGGATGGGCAACAGTGGTCGAGTACTCGAACGTGACGGCGACGATCGATCATGAAAACAATGATCACCCTGACTTTAAAAAATATATTTGTCTATTTTTCTGATTGGTTATTTCGGCATTTTGGGCGGTAACTTAGGTCTGATTGGTTAGCGTTAGACAGCACGCCGTCCAGACCGGCGAAATAAAGTGAAACTGAAGGGGCGCTGCAGTGATGCCTGGAATCATGTGATCATGAAGTGCAAGACGTGCAGCGCCAATCTGTCATATACACAGCATTATAATGAAAACAAGATTGTGATCGAATGTTGTAAATTCTCTGTGCTTTAGTTCCCCGTGTATCAGCTGTTAAAGGAAATCCACAACGAGAGTTACATCAGACTAGCGCGGTGAAGTTCATGTGCGCATCCGCGTCCTTTTGTGCAGGTGTAAGTTGTAAGATTACTTTTATGTTGTCTATATTTACAAAGTGTAAAAAAACTCATTTAGTTGATAAAAACAGTCTGTCGTAGAGTCTGCGAGCTCCACTGCGGTGTGTGCGTAACTGCCAGGCGCGTGCCCGTGTGTCAGGGAAACGTCAGCACGAGTAGTATTCACCAATAATGCTTACAAACACTGTGCAAGATAATGCCTTTTGATTGGTTACTATGTCCATCAATCAAACCTTTGCTGGCAAGGCTGGGCATTGACTGGCTTTATCCAACGAAAACCCCGGGTGCTTTGATTGACAGCTCGCAAGCCAGTAATGCACTTCCTGTATATGAGTCATCAGAAAGCCTGTGATTGAAGCAGAGAGACCTGGGAGCGTTTAACTTGAGAGGAAGAGTCCAAAGTACAGGGGAGATCACCAGAATACTGATTAGAATCGATACTTCATTGAAAATGGGCGTGGTTGATTACTCTAACTCAAAACACTTTTTTTTTTTTCTTCCTATTTTTGTTGTTTTGGATTAAAAAGTGGGATGCATTTTAAAGAGTGGACCCTTACGCTGACGTGTATGCTGGTGTTTCTTTGATTCGTCTCATCTGATCTGCACGATAGGAGATGAACGATGAGTACTGCGTTTATTATGCTAACGTTTAAATAGCTAGTGCTTGAGCATTTCATTGAACCCTTCCTCTCTGGTGTATTTATTGCAAAAACAAATTCAGAACATTAATCTTGAGTGTTTTAGCTTTCAAATGATTCATAGTTTGTGATAGTTGATTGAATATTTTGTATAAAACAAAAGTAAATTAAAGTACAAACACGCCCATTTCCGTCAACCCCAACCCCCCCGCGTGCGAACTGGTGCATGGTTAAGAGGTTAAAGTGACAGCAGCCTAATAAACCTGCTGACAAATTATGAGAATACAAATATCTATATGGCAGTTTTTCCACATGGTATCAGTGTCAAAATTGTGGCTAGTAACTTTGGAAAACCACGAGCCACAGGGGCTGGTGAGCAAATGTCAGGCCCTGAAGACTGTCAGTATTTAAGGAAGGATTTTCTTGCTGTTTCAATGATCAGGTCCAGCGATTAGCAGCTATGAATGAAACCTTGCAGAAAGAGCTGAAGAGCATGAGCAGTGAAGAGGCTCAGATGAAGAGGGCGCTTGCCATGAAGCTCGACAAGCAGTCCAAACAACAGATCCGACGGCAGAAGAAGAAAGAGGTCAAAGATCAGCAGGTCAAAAATATTTATGGGTAAGTGGGAAAACCATCTATAACGGTAGATTTTACCCCTTTTTTTTATCCTTTTCTATGAATATTAATTCATTTGATGCACTTCCTGTGCTATATATTAGATTTTATTTTTTTATAATATATGCATTTATACATTCGTGTGTGAAGACTGTGCTGCCTTAACTTCCATTTCAATCAAATGTTTATTTTCTATTATTAATATGTGAACTCCAAACCAAGCTTCTCGTGCTTTGCCACTTTCAATTTAAAGGTAGTTCAGACTCTGTATGTGCTATAGCGAGTATTAGCAGTTTAACCCTGTTATAAGAGCGTTTTGCTAGCGTTCCCAAGTTTTGAAATTATTTCTGAATGTTCATGTTTTTTCTTCTTGGTTATTTGAACGTTAAGGGAACATTCCATTTGCAAACATTATGGAAACATTACTTTTGAATGTTCTCTGAAACAAGAAGTCTGAAACGTCGTCTTCATGAACATTTGGAAGCATCCGAGTGTCAGTGGAGGGAATCTCGGATTTCATTAAAAATATCTGCATTTGTTTCAAAGGTGAAGAAAAGTCTTATGGGTTTGGAACGATATGAGGGTAAATGCATGACAGAATTATAATTTTTGGGTGAACTGACCCTTTCAGTGGCATAGCCCCTCTATGATCTTTTGGAAAAAGAGTAGGGGTGTAACCGCGGCATCCTGGCCAAATTTGCCCCTTGGCCTCTGTCCATCATGGCCTCCTAATCATCCCCATATACTGATTGGCTTCATCACTCCATCTCCTCTGCACCAATCAGCTGGTGTGTGGGGAGCGTTCTGGCGCAATATGGCTGCCGTTGCATCATCAGGTGGTGCTGCACACTGGTGGTGGAGGAGATGCCATGTAAAGCACTTTGAGTGCCTAGAAAAGCGCTATATAAATGTAACATTATGATCTACAGCGTTGCTTCTTTTGTTTGCAACTCTTCTCCAAATGAACCTAAAGATTTAAAAAAAGACTCCCCCAATTTGAGCTCCAGTAGCTCGTCTGTTTGATCGGACCACACGGGCCAGCCTTCGCTCCCCACGTGCATCAATGAGCCTTGGCCGCCCATGACCCTGTCTCCGGTTCTCCACTGTTCCTTCCTTGGAGCACTTTTGATAGATCCTGACCACTGCAGACCGGGAACACCCCACAAGAGCTGCAGTTTTGGAGATGCTCTGACCCAGTCGTCTAGCCATCACAATTTGGCCCTCGTCAAACTCGCTCAAATCCCTACGCTTGCCCATTTTTCCTGCTTCTAACACATCAACTTTGAGGACAAAATGTTCACTTGCTGCCTAATATATCCCACCCACTAACAGGAGCCGTGATGAAGAGATCATCAGTGTTATTCACTTCACCTGTCAGTGGTCATAATGTTATGCCTGATCGGTGTATATTGCAATATAAGACGGCGAAGATGCGTATCGCTGAAGTGAACTATGTATTGCCATAATAACTTGGTGTTACTCAGCTTACGGTGTTTAATAAAGGATAATACACACAATTTAAATTCTCATGTACTCCCCTTGATACTGTTTCAAACCTATAAGATTTTGTTCATCTTCCAAAATTTAACTGAAGATATTTTTATGAAACCTGAGAGATTCTGTCCCTCCATTTTAAAGTTCTTTCCTCTAAAACTTAAAAGATCCCAAAAAAGGTCATGAAAGCATCGTAAAAATAGTGGTCTTCAGAGCGCTTGTTTTAGAGACATCGCTTTATTCGATGAACAGACTAGCAGCACTTACTGCAGTAAACATGGATGTTCAAATGTACATGTGTGCGTGATGCACGAGAGCAACATGAGCGTGCATGAAGATTTCCGGATGAACAAACCCTATAAAGTGTGGGAATAGTCATGTAGGACTGATGGACTGCCTTGATTCTCTGGAGCGGCACTACTCCAAGTGAAGCACAATATGGTGAATGCTTTAAATGACGTCTGTGCGTTTAGTCTTAGTAGTATGATGATGATGATGATTCAAAGCGTTTTATTGGTTCATTCTTATGCAAGTGCACTAATGGAGAGGGAGACGGGAGAGTCTGCGTGAACTACATTAGACGAGCTCGACAGTGCCACCATTTTACACGCATTTGCGACTAAAATAGACGTGTGTGAACTGTACAATGCATTTTGGAGTGTGTGAATAAACAATCCCTGCGGATCAGTTTCTTAAATGCAAGATAAAGTCTTCAATGCCTTAAATGGTATAACAAGCGTCTTAATGATCATTTTAAGCGTCTTATATTTTGTGGATGGACAAACATAAATGGCGATACTGCCTAATGTGATTATTAAACTTCATAAGGCTCTGATTTCATTAAAGAAATGTGAGCGCTTCACGTCTCAAAGCCTGAAGGTGGCGCTGTTGTGCATCTACAGGCTCGACCAATCAATGAATAGTGCACATTAATGCCACACAAATGCTTATGAACTAATGCTGATCAATTATGACTCTTTACTGTACAGTGTTTATAGTGTAATATTTAATTTGATTGTTTTATATAGAAATGCAGAAATGTTTAGTGGCGTCTCTAAAGTTTCTAAATGCGCTCCTAAATTTTTCAGCACAGGTGCACCATGGGAAAAATGTGAGCATCAAGCCCTGTTAAATTACTATATGTAATGTTGAATATAATGCAATGGTGTAATATTTGTGGGTTCTGATGGTGCCAAATCTCTGATTTTACCAGTAGGGCCTACATTAGTGAGTGGCCGAGTGCAAGCAGTGTTTTCAGCTTCAGAATCATGAATATTTGTATTCTGGTGTCACCATTGCCCTGGGGACCAGGTCCACCCCATAATACCAGATTTAGGATTTTAATCTACAGTACATTTTTCCCATACCCTTCTTTATTTAGTCTGAAAGAAGGATGACAGAAGGATGGAGGAGAGGAGCTTCATCTGTTTCTGTGTCCTGATTGAGAACCACTAATTCTCTCATTTATTTTATTCAGGCAATATGACAAAATCCACCAGAAACGAGAGGAATATGTGAAAAAAATAGAAGAAAGCAACCGTGAAACCAAGCAGTTCAAGGAAAAGATGCAGGAGCTGAGAGAGAAGTGCAACCAGCACACGCAAAAAGCCCAGGTGTGTCTCGTGTTTGTGTAAGTGGGCTAGTTTAAAGGAACATCCCAAGTCTTTTTGGGACTTTAGTTTATTCACCGTATCCCCCAGAGTTAGATAAGTCCATACACACCATTCTCATCTCCGTGCGTGCCGTAACTCTGTCTGACGCACCCACCGCTAGCCTAGCTTAGCACAAAGACTGGAGGTAAACGGCTCCAGCTAGCCTACTGCTCAATAAGTGACAAAATAACGCCAACATTTTCCTATTTACATGTTGTGATGTGTATAGTTACATCGTGTACTAAGACCAACGGCCATTCCATAGTAATGGTTTTTATACCGTACAAACCGTGTTTTCTATCCCCCTACACTACCCCTAAACCTACCCATCTCTCACACTCACACTCACACGTTGGTGTTGTTCACATTATATGCACTTGCGCGCCGATTGCCAACAAAACACACACATTTGATGCAGTTTCACTCACCGCCTGCGGTTTCCACTCATGACCGGGAACAAACACACACACTTGCAGAACTCCGGAAACACAAACAGCATCCACTGTTCCCTTAACGCTGGGTTATTTGGGAAGCTGAACAAGGTGATCTTTCCCTCACACCAGAAACACACTTCTTTAGTGACATTGTTGATCTCGTGTCTAAACGCACAACGCCAGCGCCACCGACGGCTCCCGTAACCCGAACGTGTATGTGACCGAAATACTCAATCATACGTCCAACTCATTTTATTTATTTTTTAATCTTTTTAATGGGACCTTCCTGGAAAAATAAAGGATGAATAAATTCTTTGGCCATGATTATTATGAGAATCAACTCTTTCAGTGTAAATAAGCATGAAATGGCATTAAACCCCCACCCCCCGTGTTCATTGTGTCGTAACATCTGTCCCTGTTCTTCCGCAGGAGATCTACGAGCGTCTCCTCACAACGTTGGAGCAGTATAACAAGCGGATTGAAAACATTGTGGTGGAGACCAATGCAGACACCTTAAAAATGAAATCCCATTTCTAGAATCTTTACTCTTCACGGTTCCTGCATGTGTTGAATGTCTGTCATGTTTCATTGTAAATGTTTTTGTCTCCTCCTTCGAATGACGGATATAATAGTGGTATTTATATGGTAGGTGGTGACGAGTAAAGCGTGTGTATTGGAAACAATTGGGTCCTGCTTTTTCTAACGAAATGTTGAATGACTGCTGATAGAAGACTATTAATCAATGACTGCCTTCGCTGTAAACCCGTGGCCTTGGTTCCACGTTACTGATGTAAACACGAATGTCATTGTGCCAAAAGCATTTCATCAGCACTGCAGTGTTGACCCTTGACCCCAGTGAAGATGGCACTTCAGTCAACTCAAGGTTTGGGCTTTGCTGAAAGAAACGGCTGGATTCGAATGAGAGGCCTGATCTGCAGTGGTTCAGTACCTCTTAAAAACCAATGACGTCCTTCCTTGTCAGGGTTCCCACGCATCCTGGAGAATTAGAGAAGATGCCCTGGAAAATGATTTTTCAAATGTCCTTTGGTTTTTTCTTTAGTTTCTCACTGGCTCAAAACACTTAAAGGTATAGTTCTCCTAAAAATGAAATTCTGTTATTTACTCGCCCTCATGATGTTCCAAACCTAGATGAGTTTCTTTCTCCTGCTGAACAACAGATGTTCTGAGAAACGCCGGTAACCAAACAGTTGATGAGCACCATTGAGCCCATATTTAGTTCCATACTATGGAAGTCATTATGGCCCATCAATCGGTCTTTGATATCTATTCTGTATATAGCTCATTCACAATCTGAATAAACGTTTTATTTTTCATGCCGCAAAGTTTCAGGAATGAATAACATTTAAATGCGGGACTGAATGCAAAATTGTGTTGATTGACTGAAAAATTCTGATGTCAAAATGGATGTGTGCATTAAGTGTAAATGCAGACTAATAGACCTGCCACTTGTTGTAATACATATGTGTTGTTCATTGACTAATTGTTTTGCTATGGTACTGACATTGGTAACAAGAACACTAGAACCATTTGCCGTAATGTATAATTAAGAGCTCATGTTCAAAGCTAATTTTATAGTTAAAGGTGCAGTATGTAGGATTGACAAGAGTCCAAATTCACAATATTGGAGATCGCGGTTTCCCTGCCCGCTCCTCAGACTCGACGCTCATGCGGGTTGCCAGCTCGAGCACACGAAACGCAAACGCAATTGACAATGAAAGCCACACTGGAAGTTCATTTATCCGCATTTTAATATGCTCTCGTTCATAACGATTTTTAGATGGAGTTTGTGTGCTGGCTTCTATGGCAGCAATATGGTGTGTTTTCCGCCAACTGGCAACCTGTGGTGTCGAAGTCCTATTGGGTAAACTGGCAACACACACCAAAACAACAGGCATTCCCACGGAACGCACATCTCAAAGTAGAATAACTGGTTGTAGCGTTGTTTTTCTGAGAAACAAGTTGGTGAATTCAGCATGTCTCCTACATATCTGCAACCATATTATGGTATTTTTATGCTTTAGTAAAGTGAAAAACTTACATACAGCGCCTTTAAGTCATGGAGAGAGCAATATAGCCTATTACTTTATGCTGATCCTTGTCTTTTATTCCCAATATAGTACAATTAAAAATCTCGCTGAAAAAGAGTGGGAGCCCTGATTATGATTGTTGATATAATCATCAAATGCGACTGTTTGCTGGATTAAATCGTGATTGATTGATTGAAGGGAACTGCCATTGACTAATAATCGCTTCATAGAAACTATGAATTGGTCATTAATGAGTCAAAGTACTTGTATAATGCGCTATTGGATGGTATTCGTTATCTCACGGAGAAACAGCCTTTTGTTGGACATGTTGGAATAAAAAGCCTCTGCTCCTCCAGGGCCGTTTGAAAACAATCTCCTTCGAGCCGGAGTCGAACCAGCGACCTAAGGATTGCCGACATTCCCACTACAGTCCTCCGCTCTACCAACTGAGCTATCGAAGGCACACGAGCTGAGAACAGACGCTCATCCTGTCAGGATTCTGGATTCTCCTGCTGGGCAAAAACATTAAAGAGCGAAACTAAAGAATCCTTCCCATACCGGGAGTCGAACCCGGGCCGCCTGGGTGAAAACCAGGAATCCTAACCGCTAGACCATATGGGAGTGTGTTCAGCGCCGGGGTAAGCACACCTCTAACTGAACATGAATTTAATTCGGTCACTGAATTAAATCGCATTGGATCGTATTAATGCATTCACAGCCCATAGCACAGCATTTAAACGTTTATAATACACTTGTAATATTTGACATTTGCATAAAATCGAGTGTCCAAAAAGTTGAGAAATAATGAAATGAAACACACCAATCGCTGTGAGATACAGGTAGTGACGATCTGCCGATTGTGCTGGAATGTATTCACACGTTACGATACTCAATTCAGATTTCTAATGCAGCTCAGATGCTTTCATTGTGACTGGATGGGTTTACAAAAGTGTATTAAATTGACACCATGACTTCACCGTTTTTGCATAACTGTTTAATAATCAGTTGAAACGTAGCAAACTTGCCACACTGGAAAAGCTGCGGGCGCCATCTTGTGGTCAGGCGCGGGAGTTCATTCGACGCGCGACTCTCACAGTGCATGTATTATATGTTGTATAGGTGTTGTCAATTTCGGACACAGCCCATATCTTTACTTTAGGAAACATAATAAAGCATCTTTCCCGCTGTAATCGAGTGTCTCGAGACGAGTCTGCGCAGCGCGAAGTGGAGCCGCGATATCAAGGTACCGCCCGCCCCGCCCCGCCCACACTCTCGCCCCGCCCACACTCCTGCCTCGCCCCGCCCACACTCCCGCCTAATCAGTCACACGACCCTGAACTTTTTTTGTGTGAAATGAACAGTTATGGAAATGTATAAATTAAAGTTAAAGCTCTAATTTCCTCCCGAAGTTCCCGAAAATGTCTGTTGGTGCTTCAGTGATCAACTGCAACTCACAGAACCACAACTCCTGAGGAGAGATTTCACCTGATTTAGTTAAAACTTCTGCACAATAGATACGAGTTCCCTGATTCTGATCCATCCATCCATCCATCCATATATCCATCCATCTTTTTATCCATCCATCCACCCACCCACCTATATATCTATCCATCCATCCATCCATCCATCCATATATCCATCCATCTTTTTACCCATCCATCCATCCATCCATCCTCCCACCCACCTATATATCTATCCATCCATCCATCCATCTTTTTACCCATCCATCCACCCACCCACCCACCCACCTATATATCTATCCATCCATCCATCCATCCATCCATATATCCATCCATCTATCCATCCATCCATCCATCCATATATCCATCCATCCACCCATCTATCTATCCATCCATCCATCTATCCATCCATATATCCATCCATCTATCCATCCATCCATCCATCCATCCATCCATCCATCCACCCACCCATCTATCTATCCATCCACCCACCTATCAGTCTATCTATCTATCTATCTATCTATCTATCTATCTATCTATCTATCTATCTATCTATATCATCCATCCATCCATCCATCCATCCACCCACCCACCTATATATCTATCTATCCATCCATATATCCATCCATCCATCCATCCATCCATCCATCCATCCACCCACCCATCTATCTATCCATCCACCCACCTATCAGTCTATCTATCTATCTATCTATCTATCTATCTATCTATCTATCTATCTATCTATCTATCTATCTATCTATCTATCTATCTATCTATCTATCCATCCATCCATCCATCCATCCATCTATCTATCTAAATTTCATGGCATCAACACAACACAAAAGTTGGGACAAGGCCATGTTTACCACTGTGTGTCATCCCCTCTTCTTTTTATAACAGTCTGCAAACGTCTGGGGACTGAGGAGACAAGTTGCTCAAGTTTAGGAATAGGAATGTTGTCCCATTCTTGTCTAATACAGGCTTCTAGTTGCTCAACTGTCTTAGCTCTTCTTTGCTGCATCTTCCTCTTTATGATGCGCCAGATGTTTTCTATGGGTGAAAGATCTGGACTGCAGGCTGGCCATTTCAGTGCCCGGATCCTTCTTCTACGCAGCCATGATGTTGTAATTGATGCAGTATGTGGTCTGGCATTGTCATGTTGGAAAATGCAAGGTCTTCCCTGAAAGAGACGACGTCTGGATGGGAGCATATGTTGGAGCAAACCTTTCAGCATTAATGGTGCCTTTCCAGATGTGTAAGCTGCCCATGCCACACGCACTCATGCAACCCCATACCATCAGAGATGCAGGCTTCTGAACGGAGCGCTGATAACAACTTGGGTTGTCCTTGTCCTCTTTAGTCCGGATGACATGGCGTCCCAGTTTTCCAAAAAGAACTTCAAATTTTGATTCGTCTGACCACAGAACAGTTTTCCACTTTGCCACAGTCCATTTTAAATGAGCCTTGGCCCAGAGAAAATGTCTGCGCTTCTGGATCATGTTTAGATATGGCTTCTTCTTTTAGCCGGCAACGGCGAATGGCACGGTGGATTGTGTTCACTGACAATGTTTTCTGGAAGTATTCCTGAGCCCATGTTGTGATTTCCATTACAGTAGCATTCCTGTATGTGATGCAGTGCCGTCTAAGGGCCCGGAGATCACAGGCATCCAGTATGGTTTTCCGGCCTCGACCCTTACGCACAGAGATTGTTCCAGATTCTCTGAATCTTTGGATGATATTATGCACTGTAGAAACTCTGCAATTTTTCTCTGAGAAACTCCTTTCTGATATTGCTCCACTATTTTTTGCCGCAGCATTGGGGGAATTGGTGATCGTCTGCTCATCTTAACTTCTGAGAGACACTGCCAGTCTGAGAGGCTCTTTTTATACCCAATCATGTTGCCAATTGACCTAATAAGTTGCAAATTGGTCCTCCAGCTGTTCCTTATATGTACATTTAACTTTTCCGGCCTCTTATTGCTACCTGTCCCAACTTTTTTGGAATGTGTAGCTCTCATGAAATCCAAAATGAGCCAATATTTGGCATGACATTTCAAAATGTCTCACTTTCAACATTTGATATGTTATCTATATTCTATTGTGAATAAAATATACATTTATGAGATTTGTAAATTATTGCATTCCTTTTTTATTCACAATTTGTACAGTGTCCCAACTTTTTTGGAATCGGGTTTGTAGTACTCGAGACCGGTCTTAAGACCATTGCTCCTCGGTCTGGTCTTGGTCTCAGTCTTAGAGGACTCTGGATTTTATCCCAAGACCAGTCAAGACCACAACTGCAAGGATATTACTAAATTGCCGGTGCATTAATGTGATTTGATGTAAAACTTTCTGCTTAAAATGCAATCAATAACTTCTTTGTAATGTGATTTCTTGTGTTACTGTGCTGCCGGGTTCAAAACCAATGCAGCATTGTCTCAAAAATGCCCAAAATTAATATAAATGGCCACAAAATTCTGAGATTTCGTTTTTTATATAACATAGAATATAATTAAGCAATATCACAAGAGCAAGAGAGCTGTCTTCATGAATATAAGCATGACTGCAAATGATATTGATTTATACAAACATTCATAATAAACAAGAGGTTAATATTAAATGACACATTTTAAACGGTGTCTTTGCTAACACGGCAACGTTTCGTTTTTAAATGAATCAGCTGCTTTGAACAAATCGTTTGAATAAATGCTTTTGTGACTGTTCAATAATGTTAATGTTTAAATGTTAAATGAACACATTATTTATGCAGGTGTAATTATACCAATTCAGATGCAACTTCTGTGCCAGGAATTTGATTGGTAACAGCGCTAGTGTCTTACTATTCTAAGTGTATTTATTCATTAAATATAAGACATTTCTCAGACAGTAGATCTGGATCTTTTAGATTAATTTAAGGAGTGCTGGTCTGGTCTTGGTCTCGGTTTAGGTGGTCTTGACTACAACACTACAACTTCAAATTTGAGACACATTTAGATTCAGCTGTAAAGCAGCTCCACAGAAGACAATAGAGCCGTTATTCAGATCAGTTCAGTTCACTGTTCATATTCTGATGAAATGACTAAATTAATAAGAGCCATTTATCAAATGTGTAGAGATTTCGTGTCATCTGTGGTCAGGAGAAACTGTTAAAGGAGTCATGACATGCACATTAGCCATGATCTTTTGACATATAATAGAGGTCTTTGTACCATTAAAACCTCCTGCAAGTTTCATAGCTTAAATCATAATAATATGTTTATTTTATATAGCGTCTTTCTACCATGCTTTACAATGTAGAACAATAACGTAGGAGAGAAAAGTACAAAATACAGCAATACAACAACAAAATCACATATATAATCAAGAATAGCATTTAAGGAAGTTGTGATATCAAAACATCCTCCTCATGAACAAAGCATTTATTTAATCAAGCTTTAAAACAGCTTGTTTTGATATTATGGGAACTGTGACATCACATGAACAAATACATTTGCATATGCCCGCCTCCAGAGCAAGACATCGACCAATTGTTATACACCATCGCACAACAGGCTCCGCCCACTGTCACCATAGGCCCCGCCCACTGGTGTTCAATCTCGGCTGAAATTTGCCTGCACCGGATGAGAGCGTCAAACGCAAACAGAAGCCGTTATAATGACTGACGCGGTCTACACTGATCACAGATCTGCTGATAACAACAGGACAAATGGAAGATTGAATGATTTAATAGAGAAATTATTTCATAATGCTTTGTCTGTAAAGTGTTTTCGAAACACTTACTCACATGCAGTAGCGAGTGGGCGTTGATACTGTTTCCTATGACCTTCATGACTGACAAGCCTTAAAGGAGCCGCGCCTTAAAAACGGATCCGTTCAGACAGAGGCTCGGAATGAGGGTGGAAAAAACCTTATTACCATTATATGTGGATCTGTGTTCAGATGTTAAAGGGATAGTTCACCCATTAATTGTGACCCTGGACCACAAAACCAGTTTTTTGAAATTGAGATGTACACTCACTTAAAGGATTATTAGGAACACCTGTTCAATTTCTCATTAATGCAATTATCTAATCAACCAATCACATGGCAGTTGCTTCAATGCATTTAGGGGTGTGGTCCTGGTCAAGACAATCTCCTGAACTCCAAACTGAATGTCAGAATGGGAAAGAAAGGTGATTTAAGCTATTTTGAGCGTGGCATGGTTGTTGGTGCCAGACGGGCCGGTCTGAGTATTTCACAATCTGCTCAGTTACTGGGATTTTCACGCACAACCATTTCTAGAGTTTACAAAGAATGGTGTGAAAAGGGAAAAACATCCAGTATGCGGCAGTCCTGTGGGCGAAAATGCCTTGTTGATGCTAGAGGTCAGAGGAGAATGGGCCGACTGATTCAAGCTGATAGAAGAGCAACTTTGACTGAAATAACCACTCGTTACAACCGAGGTATGCAGCAAAGCATTTGTGAAGCCACAACACGCACAACCTTGAGGCGGATGGGCTACAACAGCAGAAGACCCCACCGGGTACCACTCATCTCCGCTACAATTTGCACGAGCTCACCAAAATTGGACAGTTGAAGACTGGAAAAATGTTGCCTGGTCTGATGAGTCTGGATTTCTGTTGAGACATTCAGATGGTAGAGTCAGAATTTGGCGTAAACAGAATGAGAACATGGATCCATCATGCCTTGTTACCACTGTGCAGGCTGGTGGTGGTGGTGTAATGGTGTGGGGGATGTTTTCTTGGCACACTTTAGGCCCCTTAGTGCCAATTGGGCATCGTTTAAATGCCACGGCCTACCTGAGCATTGTTTCTGACCATGTCCATCCCTTTATGACCACCATGTACCCATCCTCTGATGGCTACTTCCAGCAGGATAATGCACCATGTCACAAAGCTCCAATCATTTCAAATTGGTTTCTTGAACATGACAATGAGTTCACTGTACTAAAATGGCCCCCACAGTCACCAGATCTCAACCCAATAGAGCATCTTTGGGATGTGGTGGAACGGGAGCTTCGTGCCCTGGATGTGCATCCCACAAATCTCCATCAACTGCAAGATGCTATCCTATCAATATGGGCCAACATTTCTAAAGAATGCTTTCAGCACCTTGTTGAATCAATGCCACGTAGAATTAAGGCAGTTCTGAAGGCGAAAGGGGGTCAAACACAGTATTAGTATGGTGTTCCTAATAATCCTTTAGGTGAGTGTAGATGTGGCAAGCAGCGAGGCAGAGGGACCGTGAGAACGGGGCGTATCCCACGGAGATGTTCGGACGCATAAAAGGATGAGCGACGACAGTGAAGGACGAGAGAGGACCAGGCCTAGATTTTATGTTATGTTTTGTTTACGTTTTTATGATGTGTTTGTGCGGCAGCCGTCCGTGAGGGGCTGTCTGTGTCTTACTTTCATTTTGTGTTATTTATTACAGTCTTTTAAATGTTCGCCAGCTCCCGCCTCCTTTCCATAACAACAAACACATTATACATCATCTGAAAGCTGAATAAATAAGCATCACTGATGTATGGTTTGTTGGGACAATATTGGCCGAGATACAACTATTGAAAATCTGGAATCTGAGTGTGCAAAAACATCTAAATATTGAGAAAATCTCCTTTAAAGTTGTCCAGATGAAGTCCTCAGCAATGCATATTACTACTAATAATACATTTGTGATATATTTACGGTAGGAAACTTCATGGAACATGATCTTAATACCCTAATGATTTTCGGCATTACAGAAAAAGTGCTCATTTTGAACCCGTGAGACGCATGACTGGTTTTGTGCTCCAGGGTCACACGTTGCTGAGTCTCTATTGAAAACAAAAGTTGTTTTGAGAAATGCCTCAGATGTCCATAAAGTGGAAGTGAATGGTCACACACATCTTCTGTGTTCAGCAGGGGAAAGAAATTCATACAGGTTTGGAACAACATGAGTGTGAGTAAATGATGACTCATTTTTGGGTGAACTATCCCTTTAAGATGTGTGGGTCATCTTACCCCGTCGTGGATATAAAAGTACTGTGGCGTTACATAACAATAACAAATGACAGCCCCGCCCATTCGAGCCCAAGCCCCGCCCCCTCGCAGAAGCCACCCCGACACCACTGTCTGCTCCGGTTGAGAAACACTCCAAACACACGGATTTTTCGGGAAAATGCATTCGGGTCAGCTCGAGAAAGCGGGTTCCCTGAGGAAACGGACTCTTTCCCGAGGGATGAGCGAGGATGAGTCTCTTCGGCACATTATCAGAGAGGTGAGCGAGTGAATCATCAGGCCGGATCTTCTTTGTTGTGAGACGTCGCGTTTCTGCTCTGAATGTCTGCGGATCTTAAGATGAGGTGGTCTGGCTCTCTAACAGGATCAGCAAATCCCTTTGAACTGTTGCTTGATTTATAAACTGCGTGGATGATGATGATGATGATGACAAACGCAAAGCAAGCACATTCGTGACGATTAAAGCAGTTATAATGTGTCATAGTCTCCTTTTGACGGCTATGATTCAGTGTTCGCATTCATATGAAGTTTTATTCCGCAATTTAGCCGTCTTAAAGGGACAGTTCACCCAAAAATGAAAAGTAGCCCATGATTTCCTCTCCCTCAAGTCATCCTAGGTGTATATGGCATTGTATTATAAAATATCCTAGCTTTATAATGGCAGTGAATGGAGGATGAGATTTTGAAGGCCAAAAAAAGTGCATTCATCCATCATAAAAGTGTTCCACACGGCTTTCTGAAGCCAAGAAAAATATCAATTTTTATAACTTTAAAAACTAAAATAACTTTTTGGGGTCTCTTGTCATTCATTGTTACTCCCAGAAACAAATTCACTCTTTTCAAGATGGAGAAAAACTGCGTTTGAAGCCATTAAGACGAGATTCACTGTAAACTGTGATGAAGCAACACAAACCTCACGCGACTCTGTGATTGGATAACTGGCATAACCAGCGGACCAATGGCGTCGCAGCATCTCAAATGTTGGTTCGGTGGCTCTGAAACGCCTGAGTCAAAGTCTGATCAGAATGATTTGGTTTAATTCCTCTGGAAGCGTTTAGTGTGAGTGTGTGTGTGTATTCCTCCAGAAGCGTCTCACATGATTGTGTTCCCAAACACCAGCATCCCAACACAAGAGAACATGACAGCGTTTATTGTGTGTGTGTGTGTGTTTCGCCTGACGCTCTGAGACGACACTCATTTATGATGGAGGGAAAAGCTTACAGTTTATTACTGATATATTGAGCCACTTTCTCAGGAAGTGATGATTTTGTTCTATTAAACACATGGAAATGGAATGGGATGGAAACGCTGGATTGCAACTTTGGATTGGAACAGATCTATATTACTATGTGCTCTGAATCTGAAGTGCTTTTGGACAAACACCTTTATCAGGTGAAACTGCTGGTTATGGTAAGGGGCGGGGCATTTCCCAAACACCAATCACAACACACCGCTCCAGCCGACCAATCAGAGCACAGTGTGCTTTTCAGAAGGAGGGGCTTCATAGAGACAGGAACTAAACAGAGCGTTACTGACAGACTGGGAAGAGAGGAGCCGCAACAATGGAGAATATGGGGGAATAATCAACATTCAAGCAGGAAAACCTGCTCTAGTAGAGACCAAACACAACAGCAAGACTTGAGTTGTTAGCCTTTCTCAAAATATTATATTAGTAATCAATAATATGATTGTTGTTTGTTTCCTGCAGGCAGAAGAGACGACCAGACACCTGTCACGCAGCGATAGCAGATACGGGTCATTGAAAAGAGGACAAAGAGAAGAAAGCCAAGTTAGTATTGTGATGTTTGCAGTCTACGGTCCATATCACACACCCGGCGCAATGAGACGTCAGGCGTGACTCAAGTGTGTTCTGCTAGTTTCAGCCGGACGCAGTTCTCATGTTCACGTCCAGCTCCACGTTGTTTAAATATCAAATGCACTGGTGCATCTGTTCACCCATGGGCGTCTGGTGTGAACACCAGGAGTTCAGGAGCATTGCTGGAGCGTTGCTATTGTGAGGAACTGAAAACCACTGCGCCATTGACCAACACACACCTGCTCTAAAGTCAATAGTGCAGTATTTGTGTGTTATTTAAAAGATGTGCACACACACACACACACACATTCTCTGCTTATTACACGCACAGGGACACGCAGCACACACACACACACTTATTACACACAGTGATGCGTAGCAGCACACACACACATTCTGCTCATTACACACACAGGGACACGCAGCAGCACACACACACAAACACTCACACACACGTTTAAATATTAGAATAAAAGGATTCCTCTCTGGAGAAGCGTTCAGTCTCTCCTCATGTAAATAGTGAATCCGCTCATGGTGCGAGCACAACTGGCTTTTAAAGGGAAAGGGAGATGAGGCTCTGATTGGTTTATTGCACGTTACGCCCAAAACACACCCATGACTCATTAAGAGACGAGGCACAACCCTTTTGGATCATGTGCTGGGCGCGCCGACCGTTTATCCCGTCATTAAACTAGCAAAAGTGGATTCGGACACGCCCTGAGAGCTCCTGCGCCGTGAGCTTCAGACCATGAGCTCAGATCAGTGAAATAGGGCCCTGTGTGTGTGTTTCAGGCGGATGCAAAGTGAAGGTGTGTTATAGCAGAACACTGTGTTTAAGTCTCTCTCACACAACTAGACTGGCTGAATAGGATTCACTGATTCATTCATAATAGTTTTGTTACAAACATCTTTCAGGAACATTTTAAACTGTATTTTGTGTGTTATATATACTAATGAACAATTGTATGTTTTTTTTTTTTAGAGTGAAGATGATCTGCTTTCTGAGAACGTAGAAATGGTAAGATTTACATACTGTTTTAATTAGTTTCACTGTTGTGAATTATATAAGCTGCTATTTCATAAAAGATTCAGTTTCCAGGATAGGTGATGCAAGCAAATTCAAAATATTAATAAAACTATAGACACATGAATCTGAGAGCAGGTGTGGAGCTGATGAGGACTCGTGTCCGGTGTGAGAGGACATGAATCATCCACAGGTGTGTCTCTGACTGACTCGTGAGCCGCTCCTTTGTAAAACACGACTCAGTGGCGCTCATTATCATATCTGAATCTCAGCTCTTGACACACAGTGAAACGAACAGTAATGATGGGTTTGACCGTGGCTGAATCCGAAATTGCCCCCTATACCCATAAATAGGGCATTATTTGAGGGGACAGCCATTTGTAGTGGTGTCCGAAACCATAGTGGACATTATTGAGTGCACTCATTCAATCCCACATTGCACGAGTAACGAGTGTACACACAGCGGCTGTCCGAATTCACTCACTTGTTTCCATTCACTCCTTCAAGTGATGTATTAGTGGACTAATTAGGGAATAGTGATTGAGGGTTTAGAGGGCGATTTTGGATTCAGCCCGTATCAATCAAGTGGATTTGCTTTGCGTCTTCTCCACATGACCGACACAAACCAAACTCTTCCAGTCTCAGATACAGCTACAGTGTGTGAGGGCGGGGCAAAGATACGCTGTTCAGCCAATCAAGACCAGAGGCAGGCATTATGCAAATTCGTTACAAGATTTATGTCTGTATTGGTTTTGTGGGCTTTGGCATTGCGTGTAGCCGATGCCTGTAACGCTGTGTGCTGTGCAGACGGAGCTGAGGCTAAACTATGAGGAGTGTGTGCAGGAGCTGCGGACGCTCTCGCTCCAGCAGGACACGCTTCTGTTCCAGGTGGACTGTCTTCAGGACGCACTCGAAGGGACGGAGGAGATGCTTGCCGAAACACAGAGAGAGACGCACCAGCTCACCCTGGTACTGTCAAACGCTTCCTCATCCTGCCAACACTGATGCAAATGAGAGATTTCTTAATCTGATTTAAGAAAACATTAACCTGATGATATGGACTGTTTCTGTGATGGTCTGTGCAGGAGCTGGAGCGAGAGAGAGCGATGAGGAGGAAGCTGGAGGACATGCTTGCATCAGTAATGCTGGAGGTGGAGAGGTTAAGAGAGGTGAGGAAACACTAAGCTTACATAATCACATTTAGAGAGAGAGGTGGCAGGCAGTCTCTGCATGTTTGCGTAACCATGTTTGGAGAACAGTGAGTGTGTTCACTTCTCTCTTACTTTGTTTCATCATTCACCATGAGAGCAAAATGTGGATGAAATGGTTGGATGGATGGATGGATGGATGAGTGGGTGGGTGGGTGGGTGGGTTTGTGAATGGATGGGTGGGTGGGTTTGTGGGTGAATGAATAGATGGGTGGGTGGGTGGATTTGTGGGTGAATGGATGGATGGATGGATGGATGGATGGATGGGTGGATGGGTAGGTGGGTTTGTTGATGGATGGATGGGTGGATGGGTGGGTTTGTGGGTGAATGGATAGATGGGTGGGTGGATGGATGGGTTTGTGGATGGATGGATGGGTGGGTGGGTGGATGGATGGGTGGGTGGGTGGATAGATAGATAGGGTGGATGGATAAATAGGTGGATGGGTGGGTGGGTTTGTGGATGGGTGGGGTTGTGGGTGAATGGATAGATGGATGGGTGGATGGATGGGATGGAAAGATGGATGGGTGGGTGGATATATAGATAGGGTGGAAAGATGGATGGATGGATGGATAGATAGATAGGGTGGGTGGATGGATGGATGGATAGGGTGGGTGGATGTGTGGATGGATAGGGTGGATGGATAGGGTGGAAAGATGGATGGATGGGTGGGTTTGTGGATGGATGGGTGGGTGGATAAATAGGTGGATGGGGTGGGTGGATAGGGTGGGTGGATAGATAGATAGGGTGGAAAGATGGATGGATGGATAGATAGATAGGGTGGGTGAATGGATAGATGGATGGGTGGATGGATATATGGATGGATGGATGGATGGATGGATGGATATATGGATGGATGGATGGATATATGGATGGATGGATGGATAGATGGATGGATAGGGTGGGTGGATAGATAGATAGGGTGGATGGATAGGGTGGAAAGATAGATGGATGGGTGGGTGGATAAATAGGTGGATGGATGGATGGATGGATGGGGTGGGTGGATAGATAGATAGGGTGGAAAGATGGATGGATAGATAGATAGATAGGGTGGATGGATAAATAGGTGGATGGGTGGATGGATGGGTTTATATTGGGACTATTTTGGTCCGGTTCGGGTCGCACTGCTGTGGAGGAGCACAGCACCTGCGTGACTCGCCATACACATAAACCGAGAGAAGTAGCTCCGGCTATAATGTTCTTCCGCAAGACGCATGCAGTTCTGTTTGTTAACCACTAGAGCGCCAAAGTTACCTAGTGTTGCTTTAATAAGTACATACTAAGACACGTCACATAAAGTGGCATTGACTACTTGAAACTTTCAAAAGTAATTTGATGCCACCCTTAAGGATTATAATATGCCTCCAGATAGTGTTTCAAGGTTTGTTTGAAGAAGAATTTTTCAACGCTTGTGCAGGAAAGAAAAGCGGAGCAGCTGGAGTCGAGAGCCGCGGGCCCCGTCTGGCTTCAGTGCGCTCCTGAGGGGACGTCAGTGGACCGAGACGAAGCGCCGCTCACAGACAGCAGAGCCGCTCCGGTGTTACAGCTGAAGAAAACGGCCAAACAAACATTGGGTCAGTCAGTGTTTGATAACCAGACGCATGAAGCTCGGGCTGGAGATGATAATGATGAGAGCAGCGGATATGAGGACGCGCCGTCAGAGTTCTCGCCTGCGCCGTCCACTCCAGACGCTGAGGAAGATGATGAGGGAGTTGATGGGATGAATACTGGGGAGCCCAGGATCCGTACGAATGCAGATTCCTGTGCTCTCTCTTAAGTCGTTTATAAGATTGTGTCTGATAAATTTGTCTACTATAGAGTTATGACACTTTATCTAAGTTACATTCACTGAAACAGCCTTCGCACAAGCTACAACTTTAAGATGAAGACTACTTTGTTTTACTCATCAGTCTATAACATTATTTAGGAAAAGAAGGAATCTGCACTTTGGGTCCCACTATATATTAGGTGTCTTTAACTACTATGTGCTAGCATTAAAATTAATTAATAATTTTATACAATGCACTTATTGTGTACATGCATGTTTTCACATTGTATGTGTATAATTAATTTCAGCTGTAATTACACCGTTGACCATCTCTTACACCTTAACCCACCCAAACATGTCCTAACCTGTCCCATATCCACCTCAATAACAGCACAGGTGATCCACAACACAACATCAACAAACCTAATACTTATTATTTGCTGACGCAACTATATAGTAGTTAAAGAGTCCATATTCTGCTTTTCTCAAGTCTTGCTGTTGTTTTCTGGCTCTACTAGAGCAGGTTTTCCTGCTTGAATGTTGATTATTCCTCATATTCTCCATTGTTGCGGCTCCTCTCTTCCCAGTCTGTCAGTAACTCTGTTTAGTTCCTGTCTCTATGAAGCCCCTCCTTCTGAAAAGCACACTGTGCTCTGATTGGTCGGCTGGAGCAGTGTGTTGTGATTGGTGTTTGGGAAATGCCCCGCCCCTTACCATAACCGCCAGTTTCAACACACGACTAACTAACTCAACCAGGCCCCGCCCCTTTATTCTGCGTATGAATTATTATAATGAGGAATATTGTGTTGGTTCCCGGAGGAAAACTCAAGACTACAATGGAGGCGTTTCAGGAGTTCAGAAACACTGACACACTATCTAAGCACAATAGAGTTCTCTTTAAAGACACCTAATATAAAGTGTGATCAGCCTTTGTTTCTGCTTGGAAATTTTGTTTTTTTATAGCTATTTTTGTGTTGGATTTCAAGACACTTGTTAATAATGCATTACTTTGTATTTGTATATTGGCCCTATTAAAACAATTATTGTGTAAAAAAAAATGTTTATTTTTGTATTAATCAAGTTACAGTTATCTAGTTGTCAACTGCTGCTAAAGGGACAAAAGTTACATTGTGTATCAATAAGTTAAAGGCGCAGTGTGTAAATTTTAGCGGCATCTGGTGGTGAGGTTGTGAATTGCACCCCCACCGCTCACCCCTCCCTTTCGGAGCACATGGAGAAGCTACGGTGGCTGACACAGGACAAAGATGTGGTCGTCTGAGAAAGCAGAGAGTGTCTAGTGCTCTGTAGAGAAGTTAGTCCGTGTAGAAACATGGCGGCGCAAAATAGCGACTTCACTGTAAGGGACTCGTGGTGTGTGTGTGTAGATAGAAACGGCTCATTCTAAGGTAATAAAAACGTAACCGTAAAAAACGTAAAAAATAGTTATGTATATTATATTGCATTTCTGTCAATAGATATCAAATACTACACACTGCACCTTTAAAACAATGTTATAGAATGTTCTCTGAATATTCACAATGTGCAGTTTTTTTTTTATATTTTGAAAATATTATTTTTTTTTAGTTATATGAACATTAAAGGCACGATATGTAATTTTTCGTCTCTTATTCAAAACAAAGGCGTGTCTTGACTCCTTGATTGGGCGGAGCTTTTATTTGGTCAGACGAGCGCTTCCGCTTCTTCCGCTCGTGTGTGTGTGTCGGGGAACGCAGCGCTGTTTTATCATATTACACACACCTGAGTGTGTTAAAGTGGTGTTATAATGCTGCTCTGTGCGTCCGCTCGGCGCTACTATGAGACACTTGTTCACACTGCAGTGAGCGAGATCATATTAGGCATGGTAAAACATGGTACTCGCGGTAAATCAAGAACACCAGATCTAAACAATAAGACTAACTGTGTTGAGCTGGAGAACAATGATTAGTTTCTGTCCATGAATGATCCAAACAGTTGCTCAGCGTCTAATAAAACACATCAGATATTAAAGCAGCTTTGGGGTTTCCATGGTTACTACAAAATAAAACCGGAGGGTAATGCAGGTATGATGTCATTGATAGGCGACGCACACACACGGGCCGTGTCCTGGTTAAAATAGCTTATTTCCCGATTTAAACATTCATGGAAACATTTGGGATAATGTACACAAGTCAACAAAATATATAACATTGTTCTAGTGGCTTTTGGATATTTTAATCCAAAAATCTTACATATTGTGCCTTTAATGGAACATTCCATTTTCTCATTCTTCAAACATTATGGAAAAAGATTTTGCTATATTTTAACTGCACTTATTTCTGCCATTGGTGTAATAGATGAGAAAGGCTTTACGCCACATTTTCATTGACAAGTCATTTAAGCAAATGAGCCAATGAAACAATATGAAATGACATTCTGCATATGGATTGAATGACTGTGAATAAAACTCGACTTCAGTGATAATCTGACATGGCGTGTGAGCACTAGGCAGTCTGTGGCTGCACTGATTTGAGGCTCTACAGACGTCTGACCCACTGAACCTCAGCCCCTGCTCCATGACTCCTTTCTTGTCTTTTGAATATCTCTGTTTGTTCACATCTCTCATTTGCATTGACTGGGCTGAAGTCTTATCCTGATTGGTTGCTGAGCTGAGCATGGAGTGACAGCAGGCAAATACAATCAAATGAAGCATCTGTCAAATCGGAGCAAAGATATGGACAAAAAAGGGCATGTTTTACTTTGTGCCTTACCAAGATCAGAGAGAATCTCGGACTTGTTCACTTGTACCTGGACTAAACACATCAGTTTTATCTCTGAGGAGAATCATCTTTAAACATCACTATTTGGACTTCAAGGTAACTATTCAAACTTAAATTTAAAGTTTTTTTTTTTTTACAATAGCTGTTATTAAAACAGACATCTTCACACGTTATACATATATTATTATAAATATGTTAAAGATTTTGTGAACATATTGCATAGTTGTGCTCAATTGTTTTATTTGTGATAATAACGTAATGAAACATGACAAACTGTGCAACATCAGTTTTGGCCACATGCAAAACAAGAGAGAACCAACCAAATATTAATAACTGATAATGCTGTAGTCAATGTGTGCTTCTTCCTGTCAGCTTTTTGTTTTTCTGTGCATTTGTTTGAATAGTAAAATAAAACCTCTAGCTGTTTGCCTTTTTTGCCATGTAATTTTGTCAGAAAAATACCTTCTTCCCTTACATTTAAAACTTTTTAAAAATCTTTTCCTCTTATTTTGATGGTTTTATTGAACTTGTAGGGTCATTAAAAACAAATCTCCCCTCCAAACGTCACTTTTGGACTATTGTGAGTGTGCAAAATACTGGCAGTAACTTCTTAAACATGAAGTATAATGATTCTGAATTAAAGCTTTGTTTTCTGTCTGGTGTTTTAGTCTGTGTCACATCATGCAACACACATTCAGAGCCGTCACACATTCTCCAGGGATACTCATCTGGAGAATTGAGGTAGGTTTTCATTCTATCAGCAGTGATTGGTGAAAGAATAATTAAAATTTTGTAAAATGGAAAAAAAATAATTTTGGCCCCGCCCACTGGCGTGTTAGTGAGATGACGAGGAGAGAAGAGCGAAACTAAAAATAACATTACCTTCCAAAGGATCCTAATGCTAGGAATGTGCTTATTTATTCTCAACAATGTGAATGTCTCAGTTGAGCATTAATTATTTGTATTCGCTACATTTCACTGTGGATTCTTTGGTAAATCAGCAATTTCGGTACAGGCTTTGCAAACAGACTCGACAGTAATGCCACAACATGTGAGTAACCGTGTTCATTCTAATGCCTGATCTGAGACCAGTGATTTCTGATATGTAATGATTCATGTACAGTCAGATGTTCTTTGTCTATGTGTCAGTAAATCAAACCAGTGACTAAATGCTCAACTTCACATTGTTTCTCTTAGTAGGATGAAAATAATCTGTTATTTAAACTGTGATTAAATTATATATAGAAAGCGATCAAAGAACGCTCCCTTTACAATCGCTGGAGCTGTCAATCAAACAGAGCGAGTTTATCAGTGACGGAGTTCTGGACTCGCACCAAAACTCCCGTAAAAATCAATGAATCTCTTATTTACATTGTGTTTGCATTGTTATTTATGATGAAAACATGGGCGTTTACACTTAAGTCTCATAGCGGCCAATCACAGCAGTGGGCGTTTACACTGAAGTCTCACAGCGGCCAATCACAGCAGTGGGCGTTTACACTGAAGTCTCACAGCGGCCAATCACAGCAGTGGGCGTTAACACTAATGTCTCACAGTGGCCAATCACAGCAGTGGGTGTTTACACTGAAGTCTCACAGTAGCCAATCACAGCAGTGGCCGTTTACACTGAAGCCTCACAGCAGCCAATCACAGCAGTGGCCGTTTACACTGAAGTCTCACAGCAGACACGCCCCTTCAAACGTGCATCTTGATGTGGCTTGTCAGGCTAGTTGTCCTCAGTTTCCAGTAAAGGAAGTCTAGAAAGTGAGTCTGCAACATTGTCTTTACCTGCGATGTGTTCAGTCTTGTAGTCGTACGGATACAGTCTCAGTCCAAGTCTTTGACTTTTCTGGATTGAGCATATAAATTAGAGGTTGATGATCTGTTTGAAGAGTAAATCTGCCTCCCAACAAATACGCTCTGAAGTGTTTCACCGCCCATACACACCCTAGGGCTTCCTGCTATATCTGAGAGTAACGCCTTTCCGTGGGTCGCATATGCATTTCTAAGCTCCATCTTCTTGTGTCTGAAGCAAAACTGCAAAACCATGTCATCCATGTAGCACACCGGGCATCACACATAACATAGAGTCCATGGCTTTCTGGTATGATTCGGGAGCGCTGGACAATCCGAATGGAACCTTCCTAAAACAGTAGCATCCCCTGTGTGTAATGAATGTGTCATTTGTCTGGATTCAGTAAGCCCTTCTTCCTGCACCAGTTTATCTCTTAATCGTCCATGTGCACGTCTCTATGAGTTGACCTCGTATCATATCACGTTCTAAAGCTCTGAACTCACAAGATATGATCAGTTCCCTTAAGGCGTTCACCAATGCGTCAGTCGTTTCATCCTGTAGTTTCATCTTTCCAGCACAGCATTTCCGTGGATTTCTCGATAACCCAGGGCCGGCCCAAGCCTTTATGGGGCCCTAAGCAGAATTTTATTTGGTCTGTGCCACCAACACGATTGACTATTGTCAATTCTTGATAATTCGCACACCCATTAATAACTGTATTATTTGTAGCTGTGTTTACATCATGTCTGCCTGTCATGTTTTTACCCTTATATGGTTTTTAAGTGTAACAGTAGCGAACCCACAAGAGTGCTCAGGTGTAGAGTTGCACTTTAATATTCAAAGTCTTACAGTGCTACAGTTCAGACTGGGATATGTACGATTGTTTAAAAATGTTTTAAAATTAAGTCTCTTATGCTGAAGCTCGCAATTTTCCCCCCAGGATTCTTTGATGAATAGAAGGTTCAAAAGAACAGCATTTATCTGAAATAGAAAGCTTTCAAAGAATCATAAAAACTCTGATAATACAGGGAGTGCAGAATTATTAGGCAAGTTGTATTTTTGAGGATTAATTTTATTATTGAACAACAACCATGTTCTCAATGAACACAAAAAACTCATTAATATCAAAGCTGAATATTTTTGTATCAATATTTTAAGTAGTTTTTAGTTTTAGCTATTTTAGGGGGATATCTGTGTGTGCAGGTGACTATTACTGTGCATAATTATTAGGCAACTTAACAAAAAACAAATTTATACCCATTTCAATTATTTATTTTTACCAGTGAAACCAATATAACATCTCAACATTCACAAATATACATTTCTGACATTCAAAAACCAAACAAAAACAAATCAGTGACCAATATAGCCACCTTTCTTTGCAAGGACACTCAAAAGCCTGCCATCCATGGATTCTGTCAGTGTTTTGATCTGTTCACCATCAACATTGCGTGCAGCAGCAACCACAGCCTCCCAGACACTGTTCAGAGAGGTGTACTGTTTTCCCTCCTTGTAAATCGCACATTTGATGATGGACCACAGGTTCTCAATGGGGTTCAGATCAGGTGAACAAGGAGGCCATATCATTAGATTTTCTTCTTTTATACCCTTTCTTGCCAGCCACGCTGTGGAGTACTTGGACGCGTGTGATGGAGCATTGTCCTGCATGAAAATCATGTTTTTCTTGAAGGATGCAGACTTCTTCCTGTACCACTGCCTGAAGAAGGTGTCTTCCAGAAACTGGCAGTAGGACTGGGAGTTGAGCTTGACTCCATCCTCAACCCGAAAAGGCCCCACAAGCTCATCTTTGATGATACCAGCCCAAACCAGTACTCCACCTCCACCTTGCTGGCGTCTGAGTCGGACTGGAGCTCTCTGCCCTTTACCAATCCAGCCACGGGCCCATCCATCTGGCCCATCAAGACTCACTCTCATTTCATCAGTCCATAAAACCTTAGAAAAATCAGTCTTGAGATATTTCTTGGCCCAGTCTTGACGTTTCAGCTTGTGTGTCTTGTTCAGTGGTGGTCGACTTTCTGCCTTTCTTACCTTGGCCATGTCTCTGAGTATTGCACACCTTGTGCTTTTGGGCACTCCAGTGATGTTGCAGCTCTGAAATATGGCCAAACTGGTGGCAAGTGGCATCTTGGCAGCTGCACGCTTGACTTTTCTCAGTTCACGGGCAGTTATTTTGCGCCTTGGTTTTTCCACACGCTTCTTGCGACCCTGTTGACTATTTTGAATGAAACGCTTGATTGTTCGATGATCACGCTTCAGAAGCTTGGCTATTTTAAGACTGCTGCATCCCTCTGCAATATATCTCACTATTTTTGACTTTTCTGAGCCTGTCAAGTCCTTCTTTTGACCCATTTTGCCAAAGGAAAGGAAGTTGCCTAATAATTATGCACACCTGATATAGGGTGTTGATGTCATTAGACCACACCCCTTCTCATTACAGAGATGCACATCACCTAATATGCTTAATTGGTAGTAGGCTTTCCAGCCTATACAGCTTGGAGTAAGACAACATGCATAACGAGGATGATGTGGTCAAAATACTCATTTGCCTAATAATTCTGCACTCCCTGTACACTGATAATATTCATAAATGTTTGTTGAGCATCAAATCCTCATATGAGAATGATTTGTGAAGGGTCATGTGACACTGAAGACTGGAGTAATGATGATAAATTCAGCTTTGATCACAGGAATAAATCACACTTTACTATATATTCACATAGAGAACAGCTGATTCACACTGGAGTCATATTTCACTGTTTTACTGTAGTTATGATCAGATAAACACAACCTTGGTGAGCAGAAGAGACTCTTTTATAAACAAGAAATGTTGATGGATTTCTTTCAAACGTTGAACAGAGCTTTTATTTTGGGAGAAACATGCAGGAAGACCTCAGTGCTTCTTTTTGTTGACAACACCAGATTTATAAATGATTCTCATTATGAATTTTGGAAGAGTTTGGGAGTTTTCTCCCACTTTGCACTTTGAACCCTGGCTAACAAGCCAATAGTGTCCAGCCGATGGCGCCGCGAGCTCGTGCAGCGCTGTCAGAATCAATCCGTGCATATATTAGAAAACTTAACATTTTGCAGTTTATTTAGTAATTGTTTAAGGCCATTTCATGATTTCAATCATCATGAAGTAACCTACAGCAAGAAGTCATTTCATGTGCTCTTGGGGGCCCGCTGAGCAGCCGCTTAGTTCGCTTATGCCTTGGGCCGGCTCTGCAATAACCAATCTGTTATATCAACTTTATTAACAACTCTCTCAACTACAGGATCGCTCTTGTAACTCGCGTGATCCTGTTCACACCCCTATTCTCATGATATCACTACACTATATTCTCCATTGTTGCGGCTCCTCTCTTCCCAGTCTGTCAGTAATGCTCTGTTTAGTTCCTGTCTCTATGAAGCCCCTCCTTCTGAAAAGCACACTGTGCTCTGATTGGTCGGCTGGAGTGGTGTGTTGTGATTGGTGTTTGGGAAATGCCCCGCCCCTTACCATAACCGCCAGTTTCAACACACGACTAACTAACTCAACCAGGCCCCGCCCCTTTATTCTGCGTATGAATTATTATAATGAGGAATATTGTGTTGGTTCCCGGAGGAAAACTCAAGACTACAATGGAGGCGTTTCAGGAGTTCAGAAACACTGACACTGATAGAGAGAAGAACTGGAGCTTTCTCATGCTCAAACAGCAACATCACACACTGAAGACAGATCATGGACAGAAGCACAACAGGTCCTCTGCTTGTCTGAAGCTCCTTTAATTTTCCCCAGCACGATGGATTTGCCATTTGGAGTAGGGATGTAACAATACTCGTGTCACGATTCGATATAAATCGCGATACTGAACTCACAATACAATATGTATCGCGATATTTTTTTAACATTTTTATTATTATTAAAATATTATTATTATTAGTGTATTATTATCAGGACCCACAAATATTCCCCCATTGCATTATTATACATTATATATAGTCGTTTAATGTAGTAATGTCACTCCATAAACGTTCATTTTTTTCTCTCACGCATTCTCTCCCGGTGCTCGCTCTGTCCCTTCTCTCCCGCTATTAATGCACTATACATATAAGAATAAACCATCTAAAATGCTTTGAATAATCATACTACTAAAACTAAATGTGATCTGCTAATTCAAATGATGTTTGCGCTTTGACTTTGAGTGCCGTTCCAGCGCGTGCGCTTCAGATGATCAATGCAATCACAGCTCTAATCGCAAGAAAGCGTCTCGACATGACCATTCTCAAACTGTAAATGTTTAGCTCATCCAAAATTTTGAATTCTGCATTTGCTCACTCTCATGTTGTTTTCGTGCGTCACGCAATCATTTGAACGTCCGTGTTTACTCCAGTATGCGCGTCGTTGTAAATCATATAAAGCCGTCGTTTCTCTTCAGAAGACTTGGATTTGGTTAGACACTCGATTAGTTGTCGATGCCTTTATTAAATTTTTGGGATCTTTTAAGTTTGAGAGGAATGGACTTTTCTCAGGATTTATAAAGAATATTTTTATTTATGTTTGGAAGTTAAACGAAACAACGGTGAGCACATGATGACAGAATTTACATTTTTGGGTGAATTATACCTTATAAATACAGCAAGTATACAACAACTCTATATCGCGAATCATATCGTTTACATCAACGACATATCGTCGCATTTTTATATCGCGATATATCGTTACACCCATAATTTGGAGTGTAAATACTTCCCGTCAGGCCTCTGGATTTCTTCTCTGCTATTCTTGTGAAATGCAGCTTAATTTTTACAACATTGAATGCAAGTGAATAACTTTTGTAATGTATTTTCCTCCAGAAAATGGATCTTGTTTTGGTCCCGGAAAAATGTCACGGACAGTTTTATGAAAGTGACTGCTATTTACTGCTCTCAGTAAGTACATACTCTTTCTGAAACCTCCAAATTATGCTGTTAATACACTGAAAGAGAAGAAAAGAATTGCATGTAGTTTTCTGTTCAACAACTGTTGGTGCTTAGATGTCATATCACCAATCCCATGTCTTTCATTTCTATGCAGACACGCAAAGGTGGCAAGTCTGCATACTATGACATTCATTATTGGATTGGTTCCACGTCTACAATGGACGAACAAGGAGCCGCTGCGGTCTATGCCATTCAGCTGGATGAGTTCCTGGGCTCTTCACCCGTGCAGTACCGCGAGGTTCAGTTCCACGAGTCCAGCATCTTCTGTGGATACTTCAAACAGGGCATCATGTAAGTGTCTCAAACCGCAGTCCACATCCAATTACACACACACACACACACTCACACACATGGTTATAAATGACAGACTAATATGACTGAACACTGGGAATGATGTAGACAGTCAACGGACTGAACTCAACTATTAGTGGTGTGTTTCATTTGAGTGTGTTTTAGTCCATGACAGAAAGCCACAAATATACAGTGTGTCTTTATGTCCCATAGTTATAAGTCAGGAGGAGTGTCGGCAGGAATGAGCCATGTGGAGACGAACTCTTATAACATTCAGAGACTGCTGCATGTGAAGGGAAAAAGAAAAGTGACCGGCACGGAGGTGAGGAAACTCTCTGTCTTCTCGTGTTTTAACCCTAATGTTTTGAGTGCTTGTGAATCTCCATCAGGGAACTTTCCTCTTGGTCTGTAATCATTTGAAAGCAACCCAGTGATGGAAGGAGTAAAATTATTCAGACTATAATTCTCAGGCTATAAATGACTGAATATTGTGCAGGTGGAAATGAACTGGAACAGCTTTGACACTGGGAGTGTGTTTCTGTTGGATCTGGGCAAGACCATTATCCAGTGGAACGGCCCTGAAAGCAACAAACAAGAGCGTCTGAAGGTTGGCATCTTATTTATATACTGTATATATACACGATCAGGCATAACATTATGACAGGTGAAGTGAATAACACTGATGATCTCTTCATCACGGCTCCTGTTAGTGGGTGGGATATATTAAACAGCAAGTGAACATTTTGTCCTCAAAGTTGATTTGTTAGAAGCAGGAAAAATGAGCAAGCGTTTTGCGGTTAGGGCGTTTTGCGTTTTTTTTGAGCGAGGAAGGGCCAAATTGTGATGGCTAGACGACTGGGTCAGAGCATCTCCAAAACTGCAGCTCTTGTGGGGTGTTCCCGGTCTGCAGTGGTCAGGATCTATCAAAAGTGCTCCAAGGAAGGAACAGTGGAGAACCGGAGACAGGGTCATGGGCGGCCAAGGCTCATTGATGCACGTGGGGAGCGAAGGCTGGCCCGTGTGGTCCGATCAAACAGACGAGCTACTGGAGCTCAAATTGCTCAAGAAGTTAATGCTGGTTCTGATAGAAAGGTGTCAGAATACACAGTGCATCTCAGTTTGTTGAGTATGGGGCTGCATAGCCGCTGACCAGTCAGGGTGCCCATGCTGACCCCTGTCCACCGCCAAAAGCACCAACAGTGGCACGTGAGCATCAGAACTGGACCACGGAGCAATGGAAGAAGGTGGCCTGGTCTGAGGAATCACGTGTTCTTTTACATCACGTGGATGGCCGGGTGCGTGTGCGTGGCTTACCTGGGGAACACATGGCACCAGGATGCACTATGGGAAGAAGGCAAGCCGGCGGAGGCAGTGTGATGCTTTGGGCAATGTTCTGCTGGGAAACCTTGGGTCCTGCCATCCATGTGGATGTTACTTTGACACGTACCACCTACCTAAGCATTGTTGCAGACCATGTACACCTTTCATGGAAACGGTATTCCCTGGTGGCTGTGGCTCTTCCAGCAGGATAATGCTCCTGACACAAAGCACAAATGCTTCAGGAATGGTTTGAGGAGCACAACAATGAGTTTGAGGTGTTGACTTGGCCTCGAAAAATCCCCAGATCTCAATCCAATCGAGCATCTGTGGGACGTGCCGAACAAACAAGTCCGATCCATGGAGGCCCCACATCGCAACTTACAGGACTTAAAGGATCTGCTGCTAACATCTTGGTGCCAGATACCACAGCACACCTTCAGGGGTCTAGAGGAGTCCATGCCTCGACAGGTCAGGGCAAAAGGGGGACCAGCACAAAATCATAATGTTATGCCTGATCAGTATATAGAGAGAGAGATGGAGCGAGAGCATATATGTGATGTCATGCTGTTTATTGTGGACTGTAGGGCATGATGTTGGCCAAGGACATCAGGGACCGTGAGCGAGGGGGTCGGGCAGATATCGGGGTAATTGAAGGGGATGCAGAGGCAAAATCCCCTTTGTTAATGGAAGTTATGGAGGGCATTATGGGTGAACGGCCCTCTGAGCTGCCCAGCGGTACGCCGGATGAGATATCTGACCGGGAGCAGATGGCAAAGCTCACGCTCTATCAGTAAGTGCTGTCGTCTCCACTGTCCTTCATGCCAACAGCATGAACTAAATGTCATTTTTCTCTTGATTGATTAACTGGTGCTAGTTGTAATGTCTAGCAGTCCTCACCTAATCTAACACATCTCAAACTGTGAAGCGTATCAGATGCCAATGGATCGATGAAGATCACAGAGGTCGCAACCAGTCCACTCACACAAGACATGCTGAGTCACGATGTAAGTACACTCGATCTATTACAGCTGTAGTGCTCACTTACACATGCATGGTTTACTCCCATTAGACCACAACGGGTCAGTCAAAAATATTATTGTGTATGTTAGAAATGGGAAGGAATGTAAACCTGACTGAGAAATCCAGATGTAGTCTGACTACATTTCACTACGGCGGCACTGAAATGATGATTAGAAAAAGATCTGAATATCATGATAGAAACTCAGCAAAAAGATATTCATTCGTTCATTTATTTTTAGGACTGTTACATTTTGGACCAGGGGGGCATGTCAATATTTGTGTGGAAGGGGAAGATGGCTAACAAGGCAGAGAGGCAAGCAGCGATGACCCGAGCTCTGGTGAGTTTCCTGTCACCTGAGGAGAGTCAAACCCCTTCATTAATAATGACCAGCTGATGCTGTCACATCACTAATAGATTACACTTTATTTTGAGTACATTCTACTGACTATGAGCAACTCCATGTCAACGAGCTCTCATTAGAGTATTAGTAGATTGACAATGTACATGTAAGTTGACATGTAGGTAATGTGCCTGATTCTCCAGGAGTTCATTAATCTGAAGGGATATCCTCTCAGTACTAAAGTGGAGTGTCTCAGTGACGGAGGGGAATCGGCTCTCTTTAAGCAGCTCTTCCAGAGGTGGACGGTCAGAGAGCAGACGGCAGGTCTGGGCCGGACACACGCCGTAGGGAGAGTCGGTATGGGTTCAGTCTCAGTATACTTAAACTTACAGAGGAAGGGCTTCGTTTGACCTGAACATAACCAATTTGTCCAAGAGCAAACAATATTTGTAATATACAATGCCAGGTTTATTATAAAATATGGAAGCTTGTTTTTGCCACGGATTAAAACAATAAAAAGGTTAATAACTTACAATTCTGACTCTTTTGTTCTCTCTCAGAATCTCGCAACTGCATAAAAAAGTCAGAATTGTGCATTAAAATGTTGTATTTTTTATTCTGTGCCAGAAACCAGCTTCCCTAGTTTATTATGAACACACAAGCACAGAAAATACAAACAGAGATGATGACGTGATCCAAACCAGAAACATAAATCCAAACAGGAAGAAGATGATAAGAATCCAAACAGGGAAGGACAGACACAGTCATTCAAATAGGGAACGCAAACACAACCGCTTCAACACACAAGTTCATTCATTCCACTTCAAAAACAGTTTTTGACCGTTTTTGGAAACAAAAAACAAAACGTATTGCCATTAATATATCTGGTTACTTCAGTTAAAAGTTACACAGCTAAAAATGATGTTCTTCCTCAGTGTTTCTGTCTTGTTTTCCAGCACAAATATCTAAACATTATTAAATCAAGATACATTTACTGGAGAAGAGAAATGACTGAAGATAAGTCTTGATTAATGACAGATTTATCCAAATGAACTGAGTCAGAAAAATAATCTTAATTCAAAGGGAAAACAAGTTTATTAGCAGATATTGGTTCTTGTTTAAAGCAAACATTTTGATACCTTTTTCATAAAATAAGACTTAAAGGAGACATATTATTTCTTCTTTTCACAAGATGTAATATAAATCTCTGGTGTCTCCAGAATGTGTGTGTGAAGTTTCAGCTCAAAATACCCCCAGATCATTTATTATCGCTTGTCAAATTTGCCTCTATTTGGGTGTGAGCAAAAACACGCCGTTTGTGTGTGTGTCCCTTTAAATGCAAATGAGCTGCTGCTCCCCGCCCCCTTCCAGAAGAGGGCGGAGCCTTTACACAAGCTTCAGATACTCCGTCAACAACAAAACAGGCAAATCTCACTCAGACAAAATGTCAGAAATAAGCAGTTGTGGAGCAGCCGTTCATGTTTGAGCCGGAGTCGACACAGACGAGAGACTCAGAAAGAGCTCGACACTTTTAGACTGAATGGTTAGGGGATCATTTATGTAACGTCCGTCACCCGACTACACAATGCATAATAAATGTGTGTTTATGAATCACGCAGACGGTGAGTGTTTTCAGGATAAAACTAACGACACAGCTCTAGTCTCTGTGAATACAGTCAGAGACGATGCTAACTTTAGCCATATTAGCCGTACAGCGTTCTAGAAAGCTCATTCAGAAGGACATTAGCAAACATTCACAGAATATGAAGTGCCATCCTCACTTGTTCTGATATGAAGTTAGAGCTCGAAGCGTTGGTATTGACCCGTCCTTCAGAAACGACTTCTCAAATCCAGCATTACTGACCCTCGGTGGTGAAGCAGTCACGCGTAAAATGATTCGCTCAAATATATAACATTTTATATCTGAGAGACTCGTGTGTTTGCTGGCTCATCAACAGAACATTAGTAATGTTTGTGGCGCACACATTGTAATACTCGAGCGCTGAGACAGCGAGTAAACAGAAATGGCGTCTCTGTGCTTCTCACTTGGGGGCGTGTCTATGCTAAAGGGCCAATCATCAACAGGCATGGGCGGGGCTTCCCTACTCTTACGCAGGAGGAGAGGGAAATATGAGGCGTTATGAGAGATTGATAATGATTGATGGGGATTATAATAAAGTATTGGGTGGATTTTACCATTATAGGCTGGTTGTTTACACATCTTATAAAAGTGCGTTTTGCATAATAGGTCCCCTTTAATATCTTCAGTCATTTTGCTTCTCTAGTAAATGTATCTTGATTTAAGAATGTTTGTTGATTCTTCTACTCTACATGCAGCTGTGGTGTTAATTTCACTAGATCCATAATCTTTGCTGTATCCTCTCATGAATCAGCTGATGTCCCTCAAGAGAAGTTTGACGCCAGTAGGATGCATGTGATGCCGGATGTGGCTGCGCAGGAGCGGATGGTGGATGATGGCAGCGGAGAGAAGCAGGTGAGGTGGAGCAGAGCTATCAGAACATCAGATCATGGGACATGCGTGACAATAGAGTCTTCTCCATCCTCAGGTGTGGCGCATTGAGAATCTGGAGATGGTGGAGGTGAATCCTGAAATGCACGGATACTTCTATGGAGGCGATTGCTATCTGATTCTCTACACCTATGATATTAACGGCAGGAAGAGCTACATTCTTTACATGTGGAAGGTACAGTAACATTTCCTGTGTGTGTGTAGAACAGATTATATATTAACCCTTTAAAGCCTGAAGGCATTTTTAGTGGAATAAGTGGCATAAAGTAATGGCTTATAACACAAGTTATCATCAATGGTCTCTTTTGAAAGAAAAACTTTTAAATTTTGATCATGTTTGGAGGTTCTTATGTCACATCACTGCTGAGAAAACCCTAGAAAAAGTGATGCAATTTATAGATTTTTGTTATTATTCATGGTTGACATGATGACTATTAGAAATCAGGTCATAAAATCAAGTCATGTCAGCTGCATCTGAACCAAATGTAATGTTGATATCTCAAAGCAATCAGAAGTCATGGTGGACACACGTTGCACATAATAACCCTGTGATTCTCTCGTCGAAGGGCCGCCACGCGTCTCAGGATGAAGTGACCGCCTGTGCGTATCAAGCCGTGACGCTGGACCAGCAGTACGGCGGCGGGCCCGTTCAGGTCAGAGTCTCCATGGGGAAGGAGCCGCGACACTTCATGGCCATTTTCAAGGGCAAAATGGTGATTTTCGAGGTAGACAACCACTTGCTCTGTTTTTAACCCTTGGGTGATGTTCGTGTGTCAGTCAAATGGGTTTTTTTATTTCAATGAAATGATTGTACTATATTTGAGTTCAGTAATGTTTATTTAATATTTTGTATTTTTAGGGGATTTTATGGCACTAAATTATATTTACGCTGAATTTATAATCCATGTATTCACTTTTTGAGCATAGACCCTAAACTTAGAACTTAAACTGTCATAAATCTTGAATGCTTTGGATCACAGACTGAAGTTTGGTTCAATCTAAAGACGACGAAAAAAAGTGCAATTTAAAAAAGTTTTACATTTTATTTTATTTATTGTTATGAAAAATGCACAAAAATACCATTTTCAAATTTTACATGAAATATATATATATTTTAAAACATGTTTTACTCTAAAACTGTGAGAAAATCAAAGCCATAAATCTAAACAAGTTGTTTTCCAAATTTGAGGTTGATATCTCAAAAAATGAGCTGTTTGTTTGTTTGTTAACCTAAAGACTCAAGAATGAATTGCACTAAATGGTATATCTAGAGATAATAGTTCTGTGCTCAACTACTATCTTTTTCCTTTTTAGTTTTCACAGAAATGCTCATAATAGTCACATTCTATAATCATGTTTTTAATTTTATATTTCAGTTTTAACTTTTAATCCTATTGCAATGACACCACCCAACCAACTTGATTTTTTGCCCGCTTTTTTGTTCGCTTGCTATTCTACTTTAGTTTTAAATTTAAATATCCAAAAGACCATCACCATTTTGAAATATAGCTGCGAGCAGCAATTATCGGGGTTTAGGCGCTTTAAGGCATTTAAGCATGTGCGTAAAAAGGTATTATGTTTTATTTAACAAGCCTGTAACCAAGATCATAAATGAATAAGACCATTTACAGCCAATACAGTCAACCCAGACAGCAAATAGTGACGGCCTGACACTATGTTTCTGTCTGGGAATTTACTAAGGATATATATAGTTTTTAAAATGGTCCTATAATGCTCCTTTTTCCAAGATGTAAAATAAGTCTCTGAAGAGTGTGTGTGTGAAGTTTCAGCTCAAAATAGCATATTAAAATTATCACTTTTTGAGGGTGAGCAAAAATGCGCGGTTTTTGTGTGTGTCCCTTTAAATGCAAATGAGCTGCTGCTCCCCGCCCCCTTTCAGGAAGAGGGCGGAGCTTCAAGAGCTGGTGTTAGCAGCTCCGATTACCTCATGCAGACACACACTGAAAATGTCCGAAACTGTTCAGCCTTTTATGTTCAAACCGGAGTCGGACAATGATGGAGAGACTCAAGAAGAAGAGACAACATGTAGAATGAGACAGGACGCTTCTGAAGGGATAGTTGATGAATTTATGAGTTAACCATCTTCAAGTCATCGATTAGCATATTCTGTCATGATAATCTATAAACCGCTGGTGTGGGAACTGTTGTAAGATGAGCCAGAGAATATCTGCTGCATGAAGAGAGAACAGGGATAGTTTAGTTTAATTACGGTTATAACGTATGTTGTCATCTTGCTTTATGACATGCGATTGCGTTTGTGTTCCTACTGTATCGCAATAAATGTGAAAGACGGATGACAGCTTGAGCGACTCCCAATTGTGCTCGACTACAGCAACTCTTCCTCTTCTCCACATGTTCCCGGGGGCGGGGCTTATGTAGATGTTAGGGTTAGTGACGTCACTAACTCGTTGTAGTCCCTACCAGCCGTTTGTTGTAGTCCTTAAAAAGAGATTTCTGTAAAAGAAGATATCTCCCTTTGCTTTGAACTCTGAGCGTCGTAACTTTGCAGATGTTGTTTATGCTCAAACAGCAACATTACACACTCACTAAAGTTAAAGAAGTCAAATCATAATCAACCACCGATTTAAACCTTTTTAACAGTTAATCACTTTGTGTAATCTTATATAATCACCATTCGACCCATGAGATTATGCTTATTTTGGATACCTCAACATCCTTCAGCATGCAAAAGGCATTATCAGTCAAAGGCATCGATTTGAATGTGTATAAATCCTAGGTTTGTGAAATTGCTGTTGTTTTCTCCATAAAGTCCCTTTGTTTCCATCCCAGGGAGGGACTTCCAGAAAAAGTGCCCAAGAGCCAGAGCCGCCCATCCGCCTGTTTCAGATCTATGGCTCTCAACCTACCAACTCAAAGGCAATAGAGGTTCCCGCTCTGGTGGCCTCCCTCAACTCCAACGATGTTTTCCTTTTGAAAAGCCAGTATGGCGTCTACCTGTGGTATGGCAAAGTACGGCATCTTTTTGCAGAAGTTGAATAAATGATGACACCGACAGTATTTTATCTAACTCTGCTGACAGTGGACATTATTGGGGAATCAGTACTAACGTCTCTTCATAACCTCTCAGGGCTCCAGCGGTGATGAGAGAGCCATGGCTAAAGAGGTGAGTGCCTTCATTGGGCGAGGCTCGTTGGAGGAAATTATGGCCGAGGGACAGGAGCCAAATGAGTTTTGGGAAATCTTAGGTGGAAAAGGACCATACGCAAGCGACAGAAGGTATACAGAATAGTTTTTTCTGTTGATTGATTCAATGGGAAATGAGTTCTATATTCCTGACTGTTGATTTCACTTCTTCTCAAAGATTACAGATGGTTTCTATCGATCATCAACCACGGCTTTTCGAGTGCTCCAATAAGACGGGTCAGTTTATTGCAACTGAGGTGTCCCAGTTCGCTCAGGACGATCTGAGAGAGGATGATGTAATGCTTCTGGACACCTGGGATCAGGTAGAGCATTGTTAATCCGTAGGGTTTAATATGGAGTTGGCCCACCCTTTGCAGCTATAACAGCTTCAACTCTTCTGGGAAGGCTTTCCACAAGGTTTAGGAGTGTGTTTATGGGAATTTTTGACCATTCTTCTAGAAGCGCATTTATTCCCACAAAGTTGGAAGCATGAAATTGTCCAAAATGTCTTGGTATGCTGAAGCATTAAAAGTTCCTTTCACTGGAACTAAGAGGCCAAGCCCAACCCCTGAAAAACAACCCCACCCCATAATCCCCCCTCCACCAAACTTTACACTTGGCACAATGCAGTCAGGCAAGTCCCGTTCTCCTGGCAACCGCCAAACCCAGATTCGTCCATGGGATTGCAGACAGAGAAGCGTGATTGGTCACTCCAGAGAACACGTCTCACTGCTCTAGAGTCCAGTGGCGGCGTGCTTTACCCCACTGCATCCCACGCTTTGCATTGCACTTGGTGATGTAAGGCTTGGATGAGCTGCTCGGCCATGGAAACCCATTCCATGAAGCTCTCTACACACTGTTCTTGAGCTCATCTGAAGGCCACAGAAGTTTGGAGGTCTGTAGCTATTGACTGTGACCCCGCTCTGTGATTGGTCTACCACTTCGTGGCTGAGTTGCTGTTGTTCCCAATTGCTTCCAATTTGTTATAATCCCACTAACAGTTGAGCGTGGAATATTTAGTAGTGAGGAAATGTCAGGAATGGACTTATTGCACAGGTGGCAACCTATCACGGTACCACGCTTGAGTTCACTGAGCTCCTGAGAGCGACCCATTCTTTCACTAATGTTTGTAGAAGCGTCTGCATGTCTAGTGCTTGATTTATACACCTGTGGCCATGAAGGGATTGAACACCTGAACTCAGGGATTTGGAGGGGCGTCACAATACTTTTGGTAATATAGTGTATGTGCTGTGCTTTTCTCTCAATAACACAATAAACGAGAAAACAGCAGTTCAGAAAGCATCTGATCACAGTGATTCAGACTCATGTCACGTTTATTTCTACAGCACTTTATACAGTAGATTGCTTTAAAGCAGCAGCGTTACAGTATTAAACATGAACAACAGCGTCAGCGTCTCTTTCAGCTTCAGTTTCTACTATAAAGCGACTCTCAGTGTGTTCATGTTTTTACTTGCGTCTGACCTCGACCGACTGAACAGAAGATTTACACCTCAAAGGAGGCGGGGCCTCAGAGCCACACCCACCTATTACATCATCACCACTGACCAATAGGAGTGCGAAGGTGTTAACCAGCCGAGCAAACTTTTCTGGAAAGTTCACTTTGACAAGCTGTTTCAAACTCAAGAAACGAACTTAGTTTTGGCCTGATTTTGTGCTAAATTACATCACATCAGTTCCTTAATTTCACATTAAGTTAAGGGTGATGTCCCCAAAATAGTACTATCATTATCCTAACATCTTGATAATAACAATATAGCAGCTGTCATAACAATAAAACATTTGATCTTTAAACACTTTTAAAACCCTAGAGTCCTTACTTCAGCATTTGGCTCTTCTAGGTATTTCTATGGATAGGAAATGAAGCAAATGATGTGGAGCGTCAGGAATCCGTGACAACTTGCCAGGAATACCTGCGGACTCATCCTGGATCCCGAGACCCTGACACTCCTATAATGATTGTGAAGCAGGGCTTCGAGCCGCCTACCTTTACCGGCTGGTTCGCCGCCTGGGACCCTACCAAATGGAGCGTAGGTTTGATTTCCATTGGATTAACAGAGTGAAAGAGTTTACTAAGTAAGGAGTTGCTCTCTGCAGATGAAGCTCGAGCTCACACACTGCCTTTATTCCTGCATTAGGGTGGAAAAACCTACGAGCAGCTGAAGGAGGAGTTAGGAGAGATCACACTGCCAACTAAAGTTGAATCAGTATGACCTTATATACCTTAATATTCAACATAAACATTTATCTCAATATTTGCCTGATTTGCATAAAACATTTGTGTAAAATGTTAATTTCCTCTGACAGGAATCCTCTGGTGTGGAGAATGAAAGCATCTCATATCATCCACCAGAACTGCTGATGAACAAACTGGCAGGAGAGCTGCCGGAGAGCGTGGACCCCGCCCACAGAGAGGTGCGTAACGCTTCTAGGGCCCTATCACACACCCGGCACAATGAGATGCCAGACGCGACGCAAGTGTGTTCTGCTAGTTTCAGCCCGACGCAGTTCTCATTTTCACGTCCAGCTCCACGTTGTTTAAATATCAAATGCACTGGCGCATCTGTTCGCATATTGTGTTAGTAATATGAGCCTATAGGCGGTGTACAACGCACATACACACTGATTATTACACACACAGGGATGCGCAGCAGCAGCACACACACACACACACTCTGACTATTACACACACAGGGACACGCAGCAGCACACACACACAAACACTCACACACACGTTTAAATATTAGAATAAAAGGATTCCTCTCTGGAGAAGCGTTCAGTCTCTCCTCATGTAAATAGTGAATCCGCTCATGGTGCGAGCACAACTGGCTTTTAAAGGGAAAGGGAGATGAGGCTCTGATTGGTTTATTGCACGTTACGCCCAAAACACACCCATGACTCATTAAGAGACGAGGCATCATCTTTTGGATCATGTGCCGGGCGCGCCTTAAGAGCTGCAACACACACTTGAGCAACACTAGTTAGTGCTATTGAAACCTGCTTTTGCTCTAAATCACGGGTGTTCAATTAAAGTTCCAAGAGGGCCAGTCCCTATATTTCCTTCCCAGCTGAGATCTGGACAACAAAAAAATGTTCCTCAGTGTTTCTGTCTGGTTTTCCAGCACAAACATCTAATCATTCTTAAATTAAGACACATTTACTGGAGAAGAGAAATGACTGAAGATATTTCGGGAAAAATATTCAAAATGAAGTGAGTTTGTGCTTAAAGAGAGCAAATATCTGCCAATGGAGTCAGAAAAATACACTTAATTCAAAGAGAAAACGACTCCATTAGCAGATATTTGCTCTCTTTAAACACAAACTCACTTCATTTTGAATATTTTTTCAAATGTTTGGTTCCAACCGAATTTTGGACCCCATATCCTCATCTCTCATGGCTATTTCGGCTGTTTAGGATCTTAAGAAGTACTGTAACAGGACAGAAACACTGAGGAAGAGCAGTGTCGTGCAGTGTCCTGTTGCCCACTGGCCAATATTGATTAATTGACTCCTGCAAGGCTCAATCAATGTAAATGAAGTTGTTGCTCATCAAAACCAGGACATTCAGAGTGTAATTTTCCTACGCGGTTGGTCAGATTTGCACAAAGTCTGTCAGGAATCATTTAAGCAAATGCCTTGTTACATGACCAGTGTAGCCAGTCTAGAGCTCGCCCTGTTGCCTTTGGTTGGCATTCCACCTGTGGCTTAGTGTATCTGAGTGTGTGTGTGTGTGTGTGTATCTGAGTGTGTGTGCCTGTGTGTGTGTGTATCTGAGTGTGTGTGTGTCTGTGTATCTGAGAGTGTGTGTGTGTGTATCTGAGTGTGTGTGTGTGTCTGTGTGTGTGTATCTGAGTGTGTGTGCCTGTGTGTGTCTGTGTATCTGAGTGTGTGTGTGTGTGTGTATCTGAGTGTGTGTGTGTGTGTATCTGAGTGTGTGTGTCTGTGTGTGTATATCTGAGTGTGTGTGCCTGTGTCTGTGTATCTGAGTGTGTGTGCGTGTCTGTGTGTGTATGTGTGTGTGTATCTGAGTGTGTGTGTATCTGAGTGTGTGTGTGTGTCTGTGTATCTGAGTGTGTGTGTGTGTATATCTGAGTGTGTCTGAGTGTGTGTGTGTGTATATCTGAGTGTGTGTGTGTCTGTGTATCTGAGTGTGTGTGTGTGTATATCTGAGTGTGTGTGTGTGTGTGTATCTGAGTGTGTGTTTGTGTGTATCTGAGTGTGTGTCTGTGTATCTGAGTGTGTATGTGTGTATCTGAGTGTATCTGAGTGTGTGTGTGTCTGTGTATCTGAGTGTGTGTTTGTGTGTATCTGAGTGTGTGTGTGTGTGTCTGTCTATCTGAGTGTGTGTGTATCTGAGTGTGTGTGTCTGTGTTTGTGTATCTGAGTGTGTGTGTGTATATCGGAGTGTGTGTGTCTGTGTATCTGAGTGTGTGTGTGTATATCTGAGTGTGTGTGTGTGTATATCTGAGTGTGTGTATCTGAGTGTGTGTGTGTGTCTGTGTATCTGAGTGTGTATGTGTGTATCTGTATGTGTGTGTGTGTGTCTGTGTATCGGAGTGTGTGTTTGTGTGTATCTGAGTGTATGTGTGTGTGTGTGTGTGTGTGTATCTGAGTGTGTGTGTGTGTCTGTGTATCTGAGAGTGTGTGTGTATCTGAGTGTGTGTGTGTCTGTGTGTGTGTATCTGAGTGTGTGTGCCTGTGTGTGTCTGTGTCTGTGTATCTGAGTGTGTGTGTGTGTGTATCTGAGTGTGTGTGTGTGTGTGTGTGTGTGTCTGTGTATCTGAGAGTGTGTGTGTGTGTATCTGAGTGTGTGTGTGTGCCTGTGTGTGTGTATCTGAGTGTGTGTGCCTGTGTGTGTCTGTGTATCTGAGTGTGTGTGTGTGTGTGTGTGTATCTGAGTGTGTGTGTGTGTATCTGAGTGTGTGTGTCTGTGTGTGTGTATCTGAGTGTGTGTGCGTGTCTGTGTGTGTATGTGTGTGTGTATCTGAGTGTGTGTGTATCTGAGTGTGTGTGTGTATATCTGAGTGTATCTGAGTGTGTGTGTGTGTATATCTGAGTGTGTGTGTGTCTGTGTATCTGAGTGTGTGTGTGTGTATATCTGAGTGTGTGTGTGTGTGTATCTGAGTGTGTGTTTGTGTGTATCTGAGTGTGTGTCTGTGTATCTGAGTGTGTATGTGTGTATCTGAGTGTATCTGAGTGTGTGTGTGTCTGTGTATCTGAGTGTGTGTGTGTGTGTCTGTCTATCTGAGTGTGTGTGTATCTGAGTGTGTGTGTCTGTGTTTGTGTATCTGAGTGTGTGTGTGTATATCTGAGTGTGTGTGTGTGTATATCTGAGTGTGTGTGTGTGTCTGTATAT